>WSYH01009941.1:0-12480 GCA_036426205.1 Ascaphus truei | reverse complement strand
CACACACACACAAAGCCCACCTCTGTAACACACACAAAAATAAGGCCTCTCCCCCCTTGGGGTGAGTAAGGTGTCTCGGAGGGGGTATAAGGGGGCATGTGGGTTACCTGGGGCCCATGGATGGGCTTCTGGAGCTGCATAGGTAGCCAGTGCAGCTGAGAGACTGGCAGGCCCATGGACCCTAAAGGGAGGGACAGAGGGGCAGAGCCTAAGGAGCCTGGCATTACTGGAGGAGAAAAGGGAGGGGAGCAGTGCTGTAGGAAGAGGCGAGCCAAAAAAAAAAATCTTGGCAGAGTGACAGCACGGGCAGCCAATCAGGAAAGGGGGAGTTTATAGTTTTTTTTTTTTTTTAAACCATTCTTGCAGGCTTGCTTCCCGGGGGCCGGACCAAATGATTTCGCGGGCCTTACACGGCCCGCGGGCTGGACGTTCCCCACCCCTGTTCTAGAGAGAAGAGATGGTCGGCTTAATTCCTTTCCAGATAGCAGCAAGGGTGCAGTCATGAGTTCCATTCCCCCTGGTAAAATCTCAGTTAACCCGCGTTAAATATTGTAGAGAATCCTTTGCTCCTCCTGGGTTGCTATCTTGCAACATTCTTCGTGTAGCATGGGGTAGCTTTCTAGAGACACCAGGGGTAGTTCACTGGCCTCCTGCAAGTACACACGAATTATGGCCCACACTATGTTGGTGTTGGTCCCCAATATGATAAGGGCATTGGGGTGTTCTTTAGGTTCCGGGCACACCAGTGCTTCCACTTCCATGGGGTGATGCATGCCTGTATTCAGTTGAGGAATGTCCATGCGAACCTACACTACACCGTCAATGGGGTAATCCTCGTGACTTAGTCCCCACAGCTTCATGGCATCTGCTGACTGCAGCAGCAGATGGTGGAAATGTTCATCGTAAAAGGGCCGGTACACAATCGTTACTTGAGCACCCGTGTCCAGCAAAGCCAATGAGTATATAGCTTCCATGATGACCCGTACAAGGGCAGCCGGTCCCATGCGACAGCAAGCGTCCGGTATCTGGACGGTCTTGGCGAGGAACTGCAGGTGTGTTTCTTCAGCAGGGAGGTGGCTTCAGCAGCTTGAGTAGTGCACATCATGGACTTTGAAGGAAAAGTCCCTGCGGGTGACTTCTTCTTCTGTGGGCATTGCGGCGAGATGTGACCCTTCTTGCCACAGTGGAAGCAGGACATGCTGCTCAGTTGGGTCTTGGTCCAATAGATAGGGGATACTCTTGCCAAGGTGTGAGAGTTAGTGTCAGCTTCTTCGCCATAGGGATCCTCCTCCGCTTGAGGAGTCTCTTTAGCCACCTTCGGCCTGAGTCTTCCTTTCTAGCCTCCTTCAAGGAGACCGAAGCTTTCTTGGTTGGGGTCAAGTTCCAACCCATTAAAATGGTTTATTGAGCTTGCACTCTGTCCATTAAATATTTGAACGAAAGCGGCTGTCCTGGAGCAAGGCCACCGCTAACTCGAATCACTACCGGATGCAAGGACAGGAGTCCCCGTAGGAGCTGAGTGGTTCTAAGCCCATTGGCTTCGGACTTCCGTACCACCCTCTTCTTCACCAAGGTCCATAAGGACAACTGGATCCATTGGAGGAATTCAGATACTTCCTCGCCCTCAGCTTGGGCAAGGGTGTGAAACTTCGCTATCAATGATACGACATCCACCGGAGTACCGTAGGCTATGGTGAGGGCATGTAGTATTAATCGATAATCCGCCTCAGGGTTGTCATCTCGGTAGAACTGTACCATGTGAATGGCCAGAAGCCGCAAGCACTCGATGATCCTCTTTCTTTTCACTGCGTCAGACCAGGTCCACTCCGGGAGTACTTGCTCTGCACGATCCTTCCATACTCTGCCTCGCCTACGGGCGTGAGCTGAGTTCCTGAGAAAGCCTTGAGTTTGCGGTGTTGTTGAGACTGGGATGATTGGTTTAGTGCCTCCACTAATTGTGGCAGGGTCACCCCCATTACAGAGCCTTCACTGGTTGAGTGACTGCCACTGCTAGGCCGGGTACTCGACCCAGAGATGGGGGTAGGCATAGGGGGTGGACCTTCGGCCCAACTGTTAGCTCATGCAAGAGCACTTGGGGTAAAAGAAAAGACAAAACACAAAAAAAGCAGGGGCGCTTTTGTAACAAATGTGGTGGTGTATTAGGGAATAAGTGTATTACAACGAACTTGGTATTGCATTGATATTCGAAAAGAAAAATAAAACAAAAAAACTTTGCCTGTGTGAGGTTCACACTTCTTAAGCCAGTTGGAACGGGGGAGATTGGGTGGTGTTGGCCACTCGCTGAAAAACGTGCTGTTGCTTCACTCAGGGTCACTGGAGCTGGTGCCACCTCTGGAGCGAGATGTAATACCGCTGCACTGCTTCCTCCTATTGTGGCGCTTGTCCTCTGGGTTGCTTGCACTCAGGGGGTGTTGCGCCTCCGTCTGGAGTTTCTCTGTGCTGCGACTGGCGTCCTGGATCTCTCCGGCATGCTCTCCCACGTCAACGGATGTGACGTGGTCTCTCAGTGATTCTGATGTCCCTGTTTGGGTATTCCCCTTACAGCAGGGGCTGCCCGTTACTGAGCACTTGTATCTCCAACACAGTAAGAAGCAAATTCCTCTCAGGCTGCAGTTTTACAAAACAATTGTTTTACTGACTTGCTGTCCAATGCTGCAGACTAGAAAATGTCAGTTTAATTGAAAATAAAGAATCCTACGCGTTTCGGCGCTACTGCACCTTTCTCAGGGATATGATGAAGCAATGCTCAATCCTCTTATTATGTATGTGATAAAGATATGAGTCTGTTCTCTCATTGGTTAATGTGTTCATTACTGATTGCTGGCCACATGTCCATACTATCACTGGTTTCTAAATTGTTTTCACACAACTTGGGTGTGTTTTACCTTGATTGAGCAGTGTTTCATAATAATCTATGGTTCATGTCATTTCAACAGGTGTAATACTAACCACATATATCATAATAAATAAATATATAAACACTTAATACAACTTTTATTAAAAAACTTGTTAAAATCGTAACCAATTGGTTAAATCAATCCACAAAATTATGGATATACATGGGGTAAAAGAAACTCTGGGAGGGAGAGGGTCTACTCGGTTAGGAGTACTGGACACTGGGACAGTAGGTTGCCAGTTACTGGCGGAAGGTTTGTCGGGGACCTGTTGGGTCTGTGGAGAGTCCACGGATGTAAACATTTCCCTGATTTCGAATAAGGCCGAGTATATGAGTGGGTAGCCTTCTGGAGTTGCCTCCGGGGCTTGTAGAGTCAAAGGGGCGGTTTCCCGGCATATATCCTGTCCCACTGTCAATAATATGGCACTCCATTGGAAGGAGGTGTCAAACTCTCGTCCCCGTACCCACAATTTGTCTAGGCCCAGGAGCTTCTTTAGGGAGTCCCAGATTTCACTTTCCTATACTAGAGCTGGGACACTCCCTACTGCCACTACGTAACTGGGCAGTTCTCTGACCTTGAAGGCACAGGCATGGACCTCATGACTTGAAGGAGTTAACATGAAGAATAAATTTTGCCTGATCGCTAGGGCACCCCAGGTCTATGATCTCAGCAGCGCCTCCAAATGTAGCCCTCTTTCCCTCTAGTGTGAAAGGTCTACTAGTGCTAGTGGTACCTGTTGGCTCACAGGGATCTGAGCCTCCGCTACTGGGAGCTTGGGGTAATGAATATACTGAGTGGCAGCACCTCCACCTGCACAGGATCCCAATTGGAGGGGATAAACCTGAGCAGGAACTATTAATAACAGTCCACAGGTTATAAGAATAACAATAATAATATTTACTGTGAGCAATAACCATAAACCACATACAGGTAATAGCAATACTAATGGTTAGAGCTAAACCTCGCTGCGCAGGGTGTTGTCCCACCACTGTGTATCCCCACACCATGTCCACAGTACCAGAGGTGTCTCTTGGTCACTTCACCCAATAAGTGTCCCCAAAAGATGCCCACCCTTCTAGGCGTGATCAGCGCCTTATTTTACCGGTGTTGGTGCACGTTTGGCGAACAGTACCAGCCGGGTGCGTCCACACGCGCGCTAACAACGGAAAGCAGGGGATCCGCCGATCCAAAGATATCCTCCGCTGGATGGGATGTCTCCCTCTGGAGTGACTCGCACAATGATGCTCACTCACTCTCCAGTAGTCTGGTCCCAGACTGCTGCATCAATAGTTCAAATGAAACCACTGTGGCCCTAAGCTGGCAAACCACTAAAGGGGCAGGATCCCTAACTGAGGGACCTTCCCTACAGCAGCCACAAGCTTTGGATGAGTTGGGGCCCATCTGGGGCCTAGGGGATCTCTGGCCTAGTGCAGAGGGTCACAGACACCTGCACCTGTACAACCTCCCCTAGCTGCATCCCTGCTCCAACTGCCAGCAACCCTCAGAGTTCCAAAGGTATCAACTGCCTCACAGAAGAATCCTTTCACTTCATTGGCCAGGCCTGGCCACCTGACTCCCAGCCCTGTGGCCTTCTGGGGTCTGTAGTCCCTGTGGAACCCCCTTAACATTTGCACCTTGTGCGCTATCTCTAATGGCCGCCGAATGCTCCCTGCGCATGCGCGAACCTTGTAATGGCCGCCGCACCAGGGGAAGATACTGCGCAGGCACGCGCAAAGACAAGATGTTGGCACCCTGATCCTATGCTCCCATCAGAGCTCCGATGATGCGCTCGCCACTCCGTCAGCCCCCCACAACAACCCCCCTTCTCCCGAGCTGCAGCGGAGGTAAGGGGCCAGTCGGGGAACCCAGGTCACATACTAATATACTATTATCTCTACTGGAAATAGTATTTGCTGTTCTCTTAATCATTACAATCTGCAACAGGTAAATCCTTCTACCTGCTCCTAATTGGTTAAGTGGCAATTTTGCATCCAGCAATTGGAGACTCTTTATTGCTACTAACACTATCTGCTCTCCAAACAATTACAATCACTAAACGGGTAAACTAGTTTCCCTGTTCTTGATTGGCTAAGTGGCAACATAGTATCCAGCAACTGGAGACCGTATACCAACAAATTATTATCTTGGCTTGCTACCTGGCCTAACAATTTAGCAATTCACTTAACTAAACTACATTTAGTAGTACATCCAGTAGCTGGTTACATCCTATACCAGTGATGGCGAACGCGTGGCACGCGTGCCACTGCCGGCACGCCGAGCCGTCTCTGTGGGCACGCCTTTGGATTTCGCTGTCATGGGGGAGGAAGCCGCTCAATGCACCCGGCGGAGCCTGGTCTCTATGGCAACCGCGCGGCACGATGACGCACCATGAGCGGCCGGTCGCGGAGCGCGAAGGGGGGGGGCAGTGACGTAGAAGCTTGGAGGGAGGTGGAATGGAGGAGGAGCCGTTAGGACGCCCACGCGGCCCCGCCTCTCGATCCCACCGGGGGGTTCTTGAAGCCGAACGATATTTCAGCGCGGGAGGCTTGATGGTCTGAAAGCGCAGACGCGTAATGACGCAGAAGGGGGCGCGGCCTCCATTTAAAGAGACAGGCAGCGGGAGGGTGCAGGAGATGAGAGCGGCTGTTGAAGGCAGTCCTTTGGATTTCGCCGTCTATTCAAACCTACGCGTGCAGCGCGATGGTGAAGGCGGAGGAGGGCTCTTGAATTTACAGGCCACTGGCTTCCCGCTTGTTGAATTGCCTCCCCTGCGTGCCGGCCGGCATTCTACAAAGCCCTGCCCCGGCATACTCCTTCATAGTAGAATGCTAGGCTGCAGGGGATTGGGTGAGAATGCCGAGAGCCGGGGGCAGAGTATGAGCAGAGCACACCACACTACACTACCAGGGAGTAACTATGCAGTGGTGGCCATTTGAGGAGGATGGGAGCAGCTCAGCAAGACGGCAGGGTGGATGGGCTGCTGGAGCTGCATAGGTAGCCAGTGCAGCTGAGAGACTGGCAGGCCCGCGGAGCCTAAAGGGAGGGACAGAGGGGCGGAGCCTAAGAAGCCCGGCATTACTGGAGGAAAGAAGGGAGGGGAGCAGTGCTGTAGGAAGAGGCGGGCCAAAAAATTTTTTTTTGGCAGAGTGACAGCACGGGCAGCCAATCAGGAAAGGGGGAGTTTAATTTTTTTTTTTTTTTTTTTAAACCATTCTTGCAGGCTTGCTTCCCGGGGGCCGGACCAAATGATTTCGCGGGTTGTGTTCCCCACCCCTGCTCTAGACCATAATACAATTCTAAAGTGTGGCAAAACAGTTGCAGGCGAGGAGAATCCTGCTTGTGCAGCCAACTCAAGATACACAAACAATTTCTTCAAAGTGCGTCTCCTCTAAGACGGATACAAAGTAGAGTAGTTCATAAGTTCATAATGTAAGGTGGGGAGCGAGCAGGGGGGAGAGCAGGCAGGGGGCCGCAGACAAAGTTTGTGCACCCCTGCTCTAGACCATACCACTTGTGCATGGGCACTTTTTTTGTGAGGTCTATTCGGGGTGCCATAATTTCAGAGTAATTAGGGATAAACTGCAGATAGTTAAGCCTAAGGCCAGGGCCATGGTCAAAAAGACCGTGCTGAGCCGCGCTGAGCAGATGCACTTATCCCCTGCATCTGTAATCAGCGCGGCTTTAGGAGCCGCTTCCGCATGCGTGCGGAGGCGTGTGGAAACGCTGGAGACAGGCAAGTTTACATTTTGCCGCTGAGGGAAGCGGAGGGCCCGTCACGTGACTGCCAAAAGTCAATTGCAGTCCGTGACGTGGCGCACTAGCCCCGCCTACCGCCTGGCTCCCACACGGCATTTACAAGCGCGCACACTGACGCTCATGCAGGGACACTAAAAAGCCGGCGACGACGACAGCGAAGCAATGGCGACGCTGACGTCACGCTACGGTCACTGGAAAAATCAAATTGAAGTGACTTCCAGCAATCGCGACCAATCCGTTGTGCTGTCGCGTCGCTCCTACTATTAGTGCAAATGACGGCTTCAATACATTTGTTTTGAAGCGACGTCGCTGTCGCCGGCACTCTTAGCGCAGCCTTACTGGTCATGGGCCTTACTTTTCTACTTCCTACCGCATAATGTAAGTATTTTGTTTTGGCCTTACCTAAGGCACATTTTCTAGGGTTGGCTGTGAGCCCTGCCTCTCTTAGGGACCTGAGGACAGCTTTTAGCCTGTTTAGATGGGCCCGCCAGTGTCACTGTAGATGACAATGTTATCCAGGTAGGCAGTGGTATAAGCTCTGTGACGTCTCAGCACCTTATCCATGAGTCTCTGGAAAGTGGCTGGTGCTCCATGCAGACCAAATGGCATCATCACGAATTGGTATAAACCCATCGGAGTGTAAAGGCGGTTTTGCACTTGGACTTCTCCTCTAAAGATATTTGCCAGTATCCTTTTGTGAGGTCAAATATGGATATATATACTCCGCCGTACCAAGGGCGTCAATCAGTTCGTCCACCCTTGGCATTGTTTATGCATCAAACCTGGATACTGCATTTACCTTTCGGAGGCTCACACAAAACCTTACCTTCCCACCTTATTTAGGGACCATGACTATTAGACTAAACCATTCACTGCATGATTCCTCAATCACACCCAGGTTTAGCATTTCTTGTACCTCCTTCTCTACAAGAGCCTTAAGGATTTTAGGCAACCTGTAAGGACAAGAGCGTACTTGTTACACCAGGTTTTGTTTCTATCACATGCGAAACTAAATTTGTCGGCCCTGGAAAATAGAAAAAAAAATCCCTGAATTGGTTAAATACTGCTAACAAGTCCCCTTTCTGTTCAGAGGTTAACTGCCTTCCCATAGGGATGTTATTGTCCCCACATGTGTCCCCTGTGGAGTATGAGGACACAGATCTGGGTGGAGGAACAGAGAACTCTGAACTTTTCAGGGTTTTAGTAAGTTTACATGGTAAAATTTGTTTACCCTTCCTTGACCATGGTTGAGAGATCTCGTATTCCACGTCACCCGTGTGGTGGAGTACTTCAAATGGCCCTGCCATTTTGCTAGAAGTTTGCTTTCAGAACTAGGTAAAAGTAACATCACCTGGTCCCCAGGTTGAAACACCCTCGGGCGAGCATTTTGGTTATAATGTCTCTCCTGGCTGTGTTGGGCTTATCAAAGATTCTCCCTGGCAAAATGGCCAACCATGTCTAGGTGATTCCTAAGGTCTAACACATATTGAAGGGTATTCTTAGAAGGGGACTTCTGTTCTCTCAGGACTCCTTTAGGATGTCTAGGATACCCCGGGGTTGGCGGCCATATAGGAGCACAAAAGGAGAGAAACCCATGGAGGCCTGGGGAACTTCCTGCACTGCAAACAACAGAAAGTGGAGTTCATCCCAAGCTCGCTTTTCATTATCTACAAACTTCCTTAACATACTCTTTAGAGTTTGTTTATGGTAGACTGATGTCCAAACTAACAACCTCTGGTAACTTTGTGACATCCTGCATCAGTTTAGCCACAACATTTGTCCCTTGGTCTGTCAACATAACCTGGGAAAGTCCGACCTGTGAAAACAGCTCCAAGAATATGTTGGCTAGCTTCTTAGCAGTTGCTGTCCTTGGGCAGAAAATCTCAGGGCACATAGTTGCTAGGCCAGAATAAACCTGTGTCCCTTTGCAGAGGATTCTGGAGGTCCAGGTAGAAGAACATTGTTCAGATATAGTGCTCAAGTGACATGATTTGTAATAAACGATAATTTCTTGATTGAAGGGAGTAGGCTGGGTTTGAGGTATATAATTGAGTGAGGTATATATGGGTGAGTGTGTGGTCTGTGACCTGAATAAATGTCCTGGTGAGTGTGGGTAATGGAGATATATGAGCCCCACCCCCTCACTGCCAATGTGGACTGGTACTGACACTTTGCATAAACACACCAATAAAATACCTCTATGTACTGTTTAAAGGTACAACTCACGTGACCTTGCCCATTGTGCCTTCTGGAATGCGTGCTTCTGCTGGTAGAAATGATTCGGGTAGCCACAGATGTAGAAGTGCAGCGCACAGCAAAGAACTGGATCCACAGGACAGCAGCAGTCTGATGAAAATAAAAGTTCTTTATTAGAAAATCATGGTGCAGACAGGTATGGGTGCAGGAAAAAACCTCTGTCTCTAACGCGTTTCACGCCTTGCTGGCGCTTCGTCGGAGATTCTGGAGGTCCTACCAGGTCTACCACAATCCTCTCAAAGGGGGACTGACTAAGGATAGAGGAACCAAGGGGGTCGGTTTTTGTCCCTTCTGTCTGGTTAGCTGGCATTCAGGACATGCCACACCTAATTTGGCATTATTATTGTGCATCCCTGTCCAATAGAATTGGGCCGAAATACGATCCATGTTTTTTTTTTTCTGCCAAGGTGACCACTCCAATGGATAGTATGGGCTAGGGTGAAGACAGCTTTAACAAATTTGGGTACCAAGATTTGTATGGTGACCTCCCCTGTTTGTGTATGCTTGTTTACCCTATACAGAATATCATTCAAGAATTTTAAAAAATCAGCAAAAATGGCCAAAGGGTTAAACTAAATGACCCTTTTTACAAGTGATATATAGGTATTGCACTGTGTATTTTTGTCACAATGGAAGTAGCTTTGGGCATTTTTGTTTTTTGCTGTAAAAAATTAGGGAGAGACAGTTCTGGTAAATCTCCAGGCTCTGTCTCTCCCTCCTTCTGGCCATTCCCAGTAATCACTTGTTACATTTGCATTTTAGTATTACTACCTTGAGTCCCAGATTTTTGTAACCAGTCCTGTTTGTCATAGCGTCTTTGCTTCCGAGATTTCGGAACCCGGTGTCTACTGGGGAATATAGCAGCAGAGAAGGGGAAGAGTTTCCCGGGCTTCTCCTGTATCAGAGAAAGAGGCTCCTCCTGGGAGGGGGCCAGTAAACTGGAGAAATCGTGCCAGCCCAGCAAGACTGGGGCAGGGAGCTAAGGAGCGACTCCTGCTTCAAGCCTTGCCATCTGACGCTTTACCTGTAGTAGGATATTGGCAGTATGGTACCATTTTATATCGCCATGTATATATTCTATGCTCAACGGAGAGTCATAGGAAAGCACTTCAGCGGTAAAGGTTCCTGGGAGACAAGAGTTTTCCCAAAGCCCGAATCCACATGGGCCTGGACGGATTTACCCCCCCACTAAGGACTGGAAGTAGCCAAGGCTTGAAGCTTTCTCTGAGGAAGGCTAAGCTGATGGTTCTGCTGAAATAACAATTCATTTGTGGGCACTCTATATGACAAAAGGTGGCCCTGTTCCCTGCAGGTAGAACATGGAGAGGGCTCTCTCTCAGGGGGTTGACGTGGATACCGCTCAGCTGGATGGGATACTGGAGACCAGGAGTCGGATGGGTCATGTGTGCGACGCCCTTTGAAGTTCCCCTCTTTTGGCGATGAGTTGACAGCAGGAAATAGATGAGGGTCTCGGCGGGGAACGCCATCCGGCTCTCTCCGTTGCTGGAATGACTGATCCCTTCTTGGGGCTTGGCGGTCGTGAGTGGATGGGTTTTAGTTTACACACTGGTCCAGCCTCCTTCTTTGGGCATCAGCTGGAGTTGGTGGAGTCAGTACATTCAGGCTCAGGACAATCTCCTTGTTCTCGGCCCCAAGGAAGTTTTCCTTGAACTGAACAGCCAAAGTTAGGGTTTTGGCAGCATGGCGTTTTACCCAGGAGCATGCGGAAGGGTTATCACCTGTAGGAATTGCTTCAAAACAACTTGTTCGAAAATCGCCTCCTTGGTGCGCTGCTCTGACTTTATCCACCGTGTACACAAGTTCAGTAAGCGGTGAGCTATGAGCCGGGATCTCGCCTTAGAGGTGTATTTTTGGAACTGCTTTAATTTTTTTTCTTTTTGTGTGTGTGACTCTTCGGATGCAGGGGCTCTCAGTATCCCACTTGTAACACCATATATTGCAGGGACAACGCAACCACATGTGGGTTATCTGAATAGGCTTCTTTATTGTGACAGGGCTGCTTGTACTATTGTGTAAGATAAATGCATGTTTGCTTTCTGGCATCAAGTGCACCACCTTTCTTTTTCTGTTTCGCTTTTTGTGGTGTCCTGAGGTCAGTCAGTATAATGCAGGTATGGTTAATGTTAAACACAGTTTGATGTTACACAGCCATGGGCAGTCCCTGTTAAAAAGGAAAAGGGTGTTTCCTTCCTGCATACCATCCAGGGTAGATTATACCGTGGTAAGGAGGGGGGGGGGAGGGAGATTAAAGTAAGTGATACTGAATGTCATTTATTTTGCAGAGTAAAGCCAGGGGATGTTTGTGAAAGGTACTGTTTTTGGGGCTTGCTATAGAAAATTGTATGTTGTGTGAAGTGTATTATGTTTGCTAATTGTGTAAGTTTGGGGAGACAACTCCCCTGTGTGGTTTACTTTATTTGGTTTTGTCCTAATTAAGCAGTAATAAAAGGGAGGGGGTTTCTTTCCCTGGTGGCTCCTTCTGCACTCCTTGTTGCTGCTATGTGATATGAGGTTGGCTCCTTCTGCACTCCTTGTTGCTGCTATGTGATATGAGGTTGGCTCCTTCTGCACTCCTTGTTGCTGCTATGTGATATGAGGAGGCCCCTTCTGCACTCCTTGTTGCTGCTATGTGATATGAGGTTGGCTCCTTCTGCACTCCTTGTTGCTGCTATGTGATATGAGGTTGGCTCCTTCTGCACTCCTTGTTGCTGCTATGTGATATGAGGATGTCTGTGGAACTTCAGTGAAAGGATGCAAACTTTCTAATGCAGATACTGCTGGCTACTCTGTGGCTGGAGACATCACTCTGGGGGAACTGGTTGTTGTACACCTGAATGTGGAATACCTAATAAAAAGAAGGTTCAGAGAACAGCAAAAGCCTCTTTCATTCTTCCCAGGGTCTGATGCTGCTGCTTCTTTAAATAAAAAGGCTGGGACTCAACCTTTCACATTTATTCAGCCACAAAAACATAGAACACAAAAAGAGCATCATTCAGCATAAGTGATAAGCAACAACAAAAAATACAGCTTAGGACTGTCCAGTTAAATAGTCCATAACAGGGTTTGTCCCTTTTCCCAGAAATCATTTTCAATCATGGTTCATGTTCAAGAAAAACACCACGAACAAGAGTAAGTGTCCCACTGTAACAGACCTTGCTGCAGTCTTATCTCCCTCCAGCGTTTCAATATGTGTTTCTTTGGTTCAGACAGGAACCAGGAAGAAGTGGGAGTGCTGGGTCCTTAAAGCCCCTTAACGAGGCCGCTCGGACCTGGTTAATTAACACAGCCTTTTCTCAAGCTGGGATTAACCAGGTCACTGCTGGACTCCAGACCTATACATAGGTCTCCCAGGCTACACACGCCCTCACCCTCCTCACACTGCGTGCCCCTCTGACCAAGAGACACACGCCGTGCAGCGAACTCCCTAAACCCACATCAGTGCAAACCCACCCTAGCGGTACCGCCAGGTACAAACCACCCCACCCACTGCTCACAACCTCCATCCGCCACTACTCACCTCCACCCGCCC
>WSYH01009940.1:0-24533 GCA_036426205.1 Ascaphus truei | reverse complement strand
TGTACCAGCACGACTGCAAAGGACCAGTGTATGTAAATAGTCAATATCTGGGACCAACAAGAATGAAGCACAGTGGTGTCTTGCTTGCTTGCCTTGGACTACCATAAACATTAATAAGAGACAGCAGAGTCTGGTTATAGTCTATGTGTTTTTTTTTCATTATAAAATTTGCCATTGTGATTTGTCTGAGTGTTGGTATAAGGGCATCTTGTTGGTTTAATACTGATATTATATTACAGTTTTTCGTGTATTCGAACTATGCAGCCATATCCCTATGACTTTCACCTGTACTTCTCAGTGCCACTACAATATCTTTTGGAGTTAGATGAAAAGCTGAGATATTAAGTAGGCCACATTTGACAATAAAAATAATTTTAGTGTTCAATCACAAACTGTTTCTCCAAGGCTACTGTACTAAGCAAGCAAAACACAATCAATCAGACCCAAATTGTAAAGGGAGGTTACTGTAGAGGAGAAAGTTAAAGGTCCCTCTTCGAAAACCTACAAATAAACACTGAAGAATGAAAATTGAAAGTTCATCATGCAGTCGTAATCAGATATGTCTTGGATGGCCATTGAATAACTAACTTATTGACCACTGTTCTTTTGACATCAGGTAGTCCTCTGACTGTCCCCTTATTGATGTGCATTACAGGGTTTATAAGAAAATGTGTTGAGTCCTATTGAGTTTTATTCAATGCAAACTGTATATGTATTACAGTCTTTGATGATTTCATAGACATTTTGTACAACATTAGTTGTGTTCAGGTGAGTGGGAAGTTCCCCTTTGAAAGGTTGTTAGAAGTACAATGCCTGGTTGTAACCCCCACCCCTCCCCCTGTGGCTTACTATTTTGGAGTTAAAGGGTTAATTTAGTTGTTTGGCTGTATGCACATGGTGATTACTTAAATGTTGACTAATTACCAAAGCCAGTCTTCCTGATTTGTTCTAGAAAGGAACTACTCTGTCATCCAGAGTGGGTTGTACACCAAAAGGATCATTACCAACTCCCAAGTTGCCATGGTGATCTCTTATGTCACCATGCCTATAAATATTCGGAGGTGTGAACTAAGGCTCAGACCTAGGAGGAAGCCCATGACATCAGGGTAGAAGACGGTGGAGGTATAACCCTGTTCCCATGTCTAATTGGCAACTGGTCCTATGTGAGTATCTGAAGTCATCCCTTTATTATTTTTACATTTTAGGACAGTGCTTACTATTAGAAAGGCCACTAAGAAAAACCGTTTGAAGCTATCTGATAAATACAAGGAACAGTGTGTGCAAAACAACATGTAAGTGAGCTATAATAGGCCCTGCAGATCAGAGCACTGCGATGATTAATCAGATTGAAAAAAGGTGGGTTGGAAGAGTTGGCACACCGTTATTTATAGAAAAAATATATCTACAATACTTCACTCCCTGGTGCTTCCACCCTTCGCTTCCAGCATCTCAAGGCTGTGTTCAAGTGGAATGCAAAATTGTGAGTGATGAAGAAGTACACAGGAGCCTTCTGTATGTAGCTCTGGGTAGTTTGGGCTATTATTCTGTCCGTCCCTGGCAGTTCAAATTTTTCTAATAAATTTGTTATGTTTTTAATTATTAATTAATTTTTTAGTTTTTAAATTTTGTTTTGAAAGCCTAGTAAGGGGTAGGTGCCGGAGTAATCAGGGGTGTTCCCCCACATGCAGCCTCAGTGAGTCAGAGAAGGTGGGCAATCAGGCCCTTGCTGTGCCAATCAGTGCTAGATGGCTGGTTCTCACTGAACTGTTTTAGTGAGTTGTATGTTCCTGATTAATCAGTTGTCCTCCACATTGAGAGAGGCAGGTTCACCCGTACAAGCTGTGTACGGCTCTGGCAGGTTTGAGGCCCTCCCTTAGGGGAGAAGGTTGTGGACATTTCATCTTATCTCACCAGGAGATAAGGGAGAGCTTGGATGCTTTCAGTGCCCTGGCTGGACGTGTAGTCCAGGGACATCCTGAAGGAGACGACCTGGGTGATGAGCTGCTAATTATTGCTGTGTATGCTGGGCAGTCTTGCCATATGAGAAGAAATAAAAGTATCCCAGTGGACAAACATACTTCTAGCCTGGACTGAAATCTGTCGGGAGAAGTTGAGAGAAGTTCTCTCTGAGGTTCCTACCACAACTCTGGGGATCTGTAGGAGATGGAGGTGCTGTTATTTGAGTAACACTCAGTTCTACCTCAGGAAACCGTCCTGGCAGTCCCCTATTTACATCAGGCAGGAGGACTCAGGGCCCCATGTTGCCAGCAGGTTTGCACCACACTTTAGCCTGTAACCAGTTGGAAGCATTCCTAGTATACCATTACATGAGATTAGGGGGGGGGGGGGTATAAACAGATACAGGTAAGAACTTACTTTTATTAAAAAGCGTTAGAGCAAGTATATACCAAACGGAAGTTTCAGGACAGAAAAGTCCCTTCCTCAGGACCATACACAAGTGTATGGTCGGAGGAAAGGACTTGTCATGTCCTGAAACGTTAGTTTTGCAGATAACCGGCGTTAATGCTTTAAATACAAAGTAAGTTTCACTTACAGAAAGATTGTGTGATTCTTCCGTCACTCTATTTTTGCAAGATTACTTAACAGGAAGAATCTGATGGGAAGTATGCATTGGATGATAGGTAGTGAGACCCCCGATGAGGTTGTAACCCTCCTTGTAAACCAACATAGTTAAGTGTCTGCCTCTAAGAAGTATGCAATGATACTAAAACGCCCTTGTGGAACCTCCGGAACTGAATGTATTTGGATCCAGGATGCTGTGTGTACAACAGACTGTCCTGTTGTGATAAACCAGTTCTTGTTTGTCTATACTAACACCGTCTCTGCCACCTCTTTTCATCCATTTCTCAAATCAACCACAGTCCAGCTTAACCATTCCCAGCCAAACCGACACAGCCTGCGATCTGCGCGCGTGTCCCTCCCCCCGCCCGCCCCCCCTCTCCCCCTCTCCTTGCGGCGGCCCACAACGTGATGTGCGGGACGGCTGATGAGTGGTCAGGTCTGCCAACACCATTCCTCCCGCCACAGGACACATACCCATCAGGACTGCTCCACCGCCCACAGGACAACGATGCCCTACTTGTAGGGAGGAAGTGGTACGTGTGCAACCCACCGTAGAGGGGGGGGGTGGTTACTTGTTGCCGCCTATCCGGGCCATGCCACTTTCACCCCGTCCCCTTGATGCTGGAAGATGGGCCGGGGGCGGGATTGTCCCAGGGCGGCATGTGGCTGCGCGGTCCACTGGAGCGGCTGGGGGAGGTTGGTAGTCCCTCTACAGATCGCGGCCTTTCCTCTCTCGCCCCCTTCCCACTCCATTCATCACATCCGTCGCAGCCTCGTGTAACCATGTGTTGTGTATCTGTGTGTGTTGTCACTGTGTGTGGCGGTGTGTGTTGTTGATGTTTGATTGTGTATGTGTGTGTTCTGTATCTGTGTGTGATATTGTGTGTGTGATCTCTGTGTGTTGTGTGTCCTGTGTGTGTTTGTGGTGTGTGTGTGTGTTGTGGTGTGTGTTGTGTGTGTTGTGTGTGTGGTGTGTGTGTGTGTGTGTGTGTGGTGTTGTGGTGTGTGTGTGTGTGTATCTGTGTGTGTGTAATAACCACTATAGTGTGTGCATCTGTATCTCTGTGTGTGTGTGGTGTTCTGTAGCGTGTGTGTGTAATCTTTATCTTGTGTATCTAATCTTGTGTTACTGTATCTGTGTGTGTCTGATCTGTGTGTGTATGTGTAAAAATGTGTTGTGTGTGTGGTTAGGGAGCGTGTGTGTGGTGTTGTGTATAGGGGAGTGGTGTGGGTGTGTGTGTCCTGTCGGATGTATCAGTGTGGGTGTGGTGTGTGTTAGGGGAGTACTGTGTGTGCTGGTGTGATCAGTTGGCGTGTGTGTTGTTGTGTAGGCTTGCAGGCCACAGTGACTGTGTCTGTCAGGTCTAAACTGTGTGGGTGTCCTGTGCGGTCAGGTCGTGTGTTGTCTGTCGTGTGTCGGTGCTGTAGTACGTGACGGTGCGTCTGTGTATCAGGGACAGTGGTGTGGTGTGTGTGTGTGTTGGTGTGTGTGGTGTGTGTGTGTGTGTGTGTGTGTGTGTGTGTGTGGGGGTGTGCTGTGTGTGTGGGGGTGTGTGTGTGTGTGTGGTGTGTCAGTGCGTCTGTGTAGGGTTGTCTGTAGTGTCAGTGACGTGTGCGTCTGTTGCAGGTCAGAGAGAAATGGGTGGGACAGAGAGGAGAGAATAGGGGATTGGGAGAATATTACTGTATGAAACTCCTTCATGACATTCACTAAACTGTTTATTGTTTACCTATAGGCGATAACATTTTAGTGGGTCACGAATGGGAATCCAAAAAAAAAACCGGGTCCGAAAAAAAAACGTTTGGGAAACGCCTTGGTCTAAGGGGCCTTTCTAGAAGCCCTCGATAACCCACTTATGACCGCGAGGCCTGTTCGGCAAAACTCCTAATGCTATTAATAAGCTCGATAAGTGGGCGATAATTTGTAAATAATGGCGATAGTAAGTGGGATCGCCATTTTGTCTCTCGTCAAAACCCATTGCCCGGCGGCGATAAGTCACTTATCGGCAGGTTCTGAAGCTTGCAATTCTAGTAGCCTCAATTAGTTATCGAGGCTAATCGCGGCTCTAGAAAATGGCAAGTTTCTCTCCAAATCCTCACGCCAGGAAAAAGTATGGCGTGACGTCTGGGGAGAACCTGCTGAGAAGCGGCGAGAAAGGACTTAGAAAAAAAATGAATTTGTCCTGCATCGGATATGCAGGAGTCTCCGGAGCTGAACCATTATATCAACACCGTGAGGCCCACGCTTGAAGTCAATGTGGGATAGGAATGGTTCTGACGGGATGCTGGCTAAAGTCCAGTGTACATAAGAGTGTGTAGAAATCATCTAACTCAATCATTACAGAGCAAAAAAACATGACTTTTCAAATGTTACCAGCTGTATGATACAGTGGACCAGTGTTGTGTGGTATGCATAGAAAGCTTGTGTCACACGGAGTCCCCATTGCCATGGGGATAGGAGTGGGGAGGCTAAGTGTCATGGAGGTTATAGTGTACATCAGCATACCTTAATTCCTGAACGGCTGAATCCCATGGCAATAAACAATGCATTTTACGGCACTTCCGTTACCTGGCGCTAATCACTAAGCCAATAAGAAGGTTAAACTACGCCAGTGTCATGTTTATGTGGGTAGACGGGGATGGTAAGGTAGTATCTGGCTTTTGGGGGGTGTTTAGGGCTTGCTTGGGGGGTTGGGGTGGGTTAACGCCTTCTACCTTAACGTTTTATCCCGCTACAGGTCATGAAGGGGTTAACCGCCTCCGCTACCTGTATAAAACCCGTAGGCCTAAACATCAACTCCTTGGGTCACTAACCCCCTTCCACACATCCCCTACCCACATATAAAACAAAATACCCAACAACGCACTACTACCACTCCTCTACCCCCAACAACCCCCCCCCCCCTCCACCCCCAAACATACGGATCGTAATGCAAATTACTATTCCCAGCATATATGGAATAAACACTTAATTGCCATTCACAAATAACAACAATCAGCCAGCCAGCATACATAAAGTAAATAAAATTTCTCAATTCACCCCCTGCCATCATGAAGGATCATCATAGGTTCCCATGTCCTCGCGTGCCAACAAGAGTAATGAAAAAAATCAATCTAAATGGCCCCTAACACTTTAATCACATGGGATAAAAATAACAACTATAGTAATTAAGGGGGTTAAACCCCATCACCCCCCCGCTACCCACCCTTGTTAGGCTAACCCCCCCCAGGTCACTATCCCTAACCTCATCCATTAATGGGGGGGGGGGGGGGTGAGGTCCACATCCTTTTAAACAATGTGACATATCACATGGTCATGAACCAATGGTATTTTCTTCAATCCCAATGGCTTTAATACCATGTGATAGAGACATGTGGTTTAAGGATGGATGTACCTACCATTGTGAGATGGACGTTACACCTTTAAAAAAAAAATTGAGGCGGGAGGAGACACATGATCAGGGGTCTCTAATCTGATTGGGAGCTGTACCATCTGACCCTAAATATGTGACATCACAGGCCCTAATATAGGCTCTTCCATCTAAATGTTAGCTTCAGAAAAGATGGGACAACTTCCGTTGGATCACATTGGGACTTTGGATGAATAAAGAAGGATTAAAGAAAGAAGAAAATAATGACAGATGAGATAAGAGAATGTAAAAGAAGATAAAAGAAAGAAGATTTTTTTTACCTGATGCGATCTTCAAGGAGGATGGAGAGAATTATGGGTGATGACGTCATGGGTCGAGAAGCTTGCCATACGCCGGGATTCGGAGGGTGAAGACTTCTAAAGATAAGATGATTTAATGTATGTAAATGTCTATTTTCAGTCGTTTTTTTTTTATTTCTTTTGTGTTTTTGAGTGCCCTTGACTGCTAATGGTTTAAATCTGTGCCCCTTTAGGGTACAGATAAACCGATGTAGGCAATGCATTTTTTTGGGCAAATGCTTGTTTTTTGAATTGATGTATGTTTTTTATTCTGTTTATTATTTTGATTAAATTCTTTGAAATTGGTTGGCTTGTTTTTAGTACATTTTAGAGTTGCTTGCCGTTTTAAATAATTAATAGGTTTTGTTGTTAGTGGGTTTATTTATTTAATATTGATTTGTTTGGGCTATTAGTTTATTCTTGAATTGGTTGGATAGGTGTTGATTTATATTTTATTCTTTTGTTGTGGAATAACATAATCATGGACTATAATCCCAAGGCACGTGATGTGAACATGTTTAAATGCACTGGAGATACCGGTATCCCACAAGTGGGTCTGTATCTCGGAGGAAGCAGGGGGTCCCCCGGAACTGACAGCAACATGGTTCGCTCCAGGAAACCCGCTCATGTTACACTAGTATAACCAGTTTATAATAAACACTGGGATCGCTGGCAGATATGCGCCGGGAAGAGGCGTCTCTCTTGTGCAGCTGGGAAGCATTACAGGGTGAGGCTTTTTGGGAGAGGTCATACTTTCTCAAGGGTGAGGCAGAAGGGTCTCTTCTCCTTCTCAGCCTTGAGAAAGCATTTGAACGCGAAACGTGCGCGTCGGCACCAGATTTGAATGCGCACAGGTCCACTCGCATAACCGCTTCCACTGATCTCGCACGAGCGAGTAGTTGCAG
The DNA here is from genome assembly GCA_036426205.1 of Ascaphus truei. Taxonomy (NCBI): domain Eukaryota; kingdom Metazoa; phylum Chordata; class Amphibia; order Anura; family Ascaphidae; genus Ascaphus; species Ascaphus truei. The sequence goes on along the minus strand of WSYH01009940.1, from coordinate 17,336 downwards.
CTCCTTCTCCTCGCCACTATACAGATCTTGCAGTGTCCAGTACGGGACACGAGAGGTCTCAATTTTAAGGGTTTTTCATGAGAGGATAGTTTACATTTAGTATGGTCAATAGAACCCATTCAGAATATGGGTTGCCATTTTACATTAATCTCTCAGTTTTATGTTACTTGTCTATTCTATGGTAGACGTTCATTATCAGCTGCCGATTTGACTGTCACAGGTTTCAGGGACACCTCCGATTGACAGTGGCTCCCCGGACCTGGTGCATGGATATACAGTTTACACACACCGACCCTTTACTATGAAGAGGTCTCCCACTATTGTCAATTCTAGTGCATTTTTTCACAACAGCATAAGGCATATGAAACTTTGAGTTTCCACACTAACCGCAGGGTAACACTTCAGGTCATTCCAGACATGTCCATTATACAGTGTTCCTAACTCAGTGGGGCAGGCTTAATCCACTCGTAAAGTAATTAGAAAATACTCCTCACACTGCGTCTAGGTTTTTCTTCTACAACACTTTATGTCCTCCTATGTGTCCTGTCTGCCGTACACCGGTTAATTCACAACTATAAGAACCCGCTATCGTGCAAGCCATTGTGTGCAGTAAGCAGCCAGGAGCTAGTCAACTTGTTGAGGCCACACATCCTGATTTAAGGCCATTACCAGAGGTTTACTCCAGTGCAAAACCGTGTCGCACCGTGTGTTTGTGCCACAACATCATGCAGTTAATGATTCATATCTTTCTCCCCCTCTTAATTACAACAGTCTTTTGGTGTCCAGTAGAGACACGAAAGGTTCTCAATTTTAAGGGTATGTTTTTCATGAGAAGTTAGTCTATATTTGTATAACATTAGGAACCCATTCAGGAATAATGGGTTGTTATTTATAATATCTCTTTAGTTCATGTAAACTTCTATCTACTGGGGTAGGGCTTGTTTTCTAAGCTTGATTGATTGCATTGTCCAAGTTTGTTTTAACACCTGCAAAGACAACTGTCCCACAGACCCTGTTGCTGTTATATACAGTTTTATTATATGACCCATTACTGATTAAGAGGTCTTCGCTTTGTCAGCGTAACCTCAGGCTCCTTTCCATGACCATTCCCATTACAACATGGGTCCTAAACTCGTATAGTGGGCAGGCTTTATATCCAAGCTCGTCAAAGTATTTAAGGAATAATACCTCATACACTAACTCTAGGTTTATACTTCTACACACTTCTAGTTCTCTCCATTGCTGCCTCCACGTTACCAGTAAAGGTTCAGGAACCATAAGCCATGCTATCTGCCAAGCACCATGCAGCACGGCAGCAGCCGCTAGGCAAAATTTATGAGGCATCCACACCTACTACAGGTAAATACCAACAGGTTATCCAGTACGAACCATTCGCAGCGTGGCGCACAAAACATTTGGCAGTTAACTGATAACACATCCTCTCTCCCCCTTAATTACCCATTTGGCAGATCCTTTGCGGTTAGGAACCCTAAAGGTATCTGAGGAATCATTTATTCTATTTCCCAACAACAGTTACTAGGAGCAGAGTTTATATCTACGCGATATAGGATCCTGTGTGCGTCTTCTTTGTCATTTTTAAGTACCCTGTATTTTAGTTTATTGTGATCATTAAAGTTTATTTTTTATTCAATCAAATCAGGCAAATGGGGGGCTTGAGTGCTGTCAACTTAGGATACTTCTCACTATTATTGGTGCCTTTGAAATATATATAGGCTGCTATGTTTCGGTCTTCTTTATGAGAAGTAACCTGTAAATAAGGTGTGGTTAAGGTTCCTTTAATTGAAGTTTACCTCTGATGTTTTGTACAATGTTTTGTTTGTTTGATTACAGGAGTTATGCTTTATGGCTTTCTTTTTATTGATTACAAAATATCCTACTGTACCTCATACGGGGATTTTGAGGATTTCCCCAGGGGGAGAGTGAAGCCATGTAGCCCCTGCTATAGATATTTCACTGCCTAGTACTATAATTCCTGTACAGCAGGCAGTGCTAGGGTATTAATTCCTCTCACATGGCCTAGCAGTGGGCTTCATTCCCCTAAGTTATATTGTTGGAGTTTCAAGACATTGGTCCCTCACCCCTGTATAAAAGATGTGAGGTGTCAGCAATTGAGATTATATCATGTCTGTTTGCTCCCTCTCAGGAGGCGATTGGAGTCCTGCCACAACCCCTTCAGGGGTGGTGGGTGGAGACATCTGTAGGTCCAGACTTGCCTGGGGGCCTCAAGCCTCTGGGATGACTAGTCTGGAGGGGAGTCCTGCGAGCTAGACTCTGCCCCTGAGCCAGTGAATGCAAGCTGGCAAGGTGGACATCATCCTGGGTTAAGTTTGGGTCCAGGGGAGCAGTACCTCTCTTGATGAGAGAGACTAGTGGAGATGTGTTTTGCTTGTTACTGACCCAAAAAAACCAGTTGAACCTTTGCTGGTACACAGAGTTTATTCTTGTCCTATGGAAGTTCCGTGGGGATGAACCCACTCTATGGCAGAGCCCTACATGATGGAAGGCCACTGCAAACACCAGCACCACCCTAAAGGATACCTGTACCCCAAGTTCGCCTACTCACTCACTGCAGAGATTCAGCTCTTCCTGGAAACCAACAGGTGAGCACCAAAACATCATAATACCTATGTACCTGCAAATCTCCCTTAGGGGGGGGATATGTTTGTTAAACAAGTCTCTTCTAAGAGACTAAATCCAATTGGAGTATAATGGCCGGAAACAGATAAGATAACAGTACACAGACTGGGAAAAAAACCTTAAATGCATGCTTGCTAAGGCAAGAAGCCTGCATGATTAAAATTGGGGAGACTTGAATTAATAGCTACAAGGGAGCCAATTAATATTTGTACACGTTACTGAAACATGGTGGGATGAAAACTCATGAACTGGCATTAATTTAGAGGGTTATTCCCTTTTTCGGAGGGATGAAGCAACATAGAACAGTGGTTTAGGAGTGTATATGTTCACCGATTCTAAAACCTATTATAAGGAAGATATTTATGAAAGGGAATTATATGAATGTAGAAACCTGCAGATCGAAAAAGCGTGGAGTACCAGTACAAAAGAAAAATGTTTTCTAGAATACTGCTATATAACCACAAAAAATATCTGTGAGACTGAAGGAAGCCACAAACTTGTGCAAAATGGAGAAAGTATCAAAACTACAGTTAGGTACATGTCTTTCACATGATGGGTGCATTTTAAAGCTGCACTATAGCAAGTCCTACTTTACCATGTGTGTTTTTTGTTTTGTTTTTTAAATAAATAGTTGTGTTTACTTATGAAAAACTACTTGTAGGCATTAAATAAAACCATTTTTAAAGAAACTTTTCTTAATTGTTATCTAAGTAAACAGCATTTTGTCCTCCTATAGCAACCATTGACAAAGTACATGCCCCTCCCCTTCTGAAAACACAGCATTCACCTTTTGAGCCCTGCCTCTCTCTAATCAGTGTGAACCATTGATGTAGTACAAAAAAACAGAGTGTAAGTGCGTCTACTACAATTTAAACACTCTTGACAACACCTACCCCAGTGAAAAGTGATGTGATCAAGGTGTTATAATTGTATTATAAATACTTAGTGAAAATCACGAGAGCGTCTTGCAGCGGTTGAGGGGGGGTGACTCAGACACCCTCCGAGCTATTACAGAAAAACACAAAAAAACAGCGCACCACCTCATACTGTTTAAAAATATATAAATGTGAGGCACCAATAAACTGTTAGTAAACTACATAACATCAAGGATGAATTATGAAACATTTCAAGGGACAAATTCACCCAAGCACCAACCAGCGACTCGCCTCTTCTCAGGTATGTCATCTGGATATCATGGGTCGCATCATGAGGGTTCCACAACGGCCAAAGGGTTCAGCCCGATCGATCTGTGGCTCGATAACCAGTGGCGCCGTATGGGTAAAATGGTGGGTGGGTCCCAAGTAGGCATAACCGCTTAGTCCTCATATAAGGAGGATCGTTAGCTACAAGTTCAATTCCATAGATCGGGCTTTACTATATGCTGCGCTACTTTTCCGTCCACCTCTGATGGACGTCACACTCGGTCCGCGCGGCCAACACCAAGATCTCACAGTACTAGTACTTCAGCGGGTATCGCACGGATGATAGAATCAGCTCACTAAAGATTTTAGAAATCTTACCAACGCGTTTCGAACGCAAGCGTTTCTTCATCAGCTCTCGGGTATAGATTATTATATGTAGTGCCTGCCTGGTCACATGATCTTCCTCACAGAAACTTTGACTGTCAGTGCAGCAAGAAGAGGACCCAAGCATTTAGTGAACCCCGGAGCTAACTCTTGACCCAATCGATCACACATGGAACGTATCACATCAGCAACTTAGCTACTCATCTGTCAGTGTGTAGATTGATTGAATGCACATATTGAATTTAACAAAAAGACTTTTTAAAAATGAAGCTTGAACTGCAGCTTTAATTATACGAATGTAGGATGGAAAGCAACGAGATTAGCATTACAACGAAAGGTTTTTTGGGGTGCGTAAAAGGACTAATACATGACCTAGTATTTGAGGAACCAAACCAGGGGTCATTTAGATTTGGTATATTAAAAATGATGTAGAACATAATAACAAAAATTCAAGTGTGGTAAGACTTGGGAACTGTGATCAAAACATGTCTCATTGGACATACATTAATTATCAAAAACAGTATTATCATGAGGTTAAACAAAGCTTGCATTTTGGAAAGGCAGACTTTAATCAACTGAGAATAATCTACAAAGAGAATGAAATGGAATGACATTTTTGCAGGAAAAATTTGGAAAATAAATTATTTTCCTCTGTGTAGTTAATAGGGTGAGGAAACAATTGCAACTACTGGAATGAAGTCCACAAACCTCTGTTAAACAAACAATTGGTTAACTGAGGAAGAAGTTCATGAAGGGCGACGTGATAACAATTAAAGTAAATAAAAACTTGGCCGCGGAGGCATATTGTACACCAGAGTCTTAAGAGGCAATGTTTCAGTATAGCCAACCATCATTTAATATTCAAGACACCTTATTCCTCCTCATTTACCACAGGCTCAGTAACCACAAGATTGGCGTATAAATAAAGCAGTATGTGGGCTATATTTAAAAAGGGGAGCTAGATTCATGTACCTGGAGGAATTGCAGAACTGTAAGTCTGACTTCAATAGTGGGGAAGCACTTGAAAGGTTTGAATACGGACGCATAATAATTCAGGAATCCTTAATGGGAACACAATATTATTTAGTAATAGTCAGCTTTGGATTTCATAACGGTAGGTTGTGCCAAAACTACCTTAATAGTTTCTTTGAGGAGCAAGTAGGAATTTAGACCAGGGTACTACTTAGATTTGCAAAGGCTTGGTGAGTATGATCCAACACGGGTTAGGTACAAAATAAAGCAAATGGACCTTGTCAAAGGGCTCTTGCCCGAACACGCGTCGAAGGAGTTTTTGCCTGTGTGTTTTCCCCACGATTGGTATCATGGATAAAGATTATTAAGGCTTTTAACCTCATTTTTGATGGTGCTAGCCCCCCTTTTTTAGAATACAGCTGTGCTCCCGCAGTTGTACTCGTGGATGTTTCTTTTACTTATGTAAACTATGTAACCTCCGTTAGGGAGCGCGTACTGTATTCTACATCAATGTTCATTGAACGGGTCCCCAGCATTAACGCAGGCCAATAGGAAGCCGCAGGGATGACATGCCACTGCTCTCCTATTGGCCCGCCTGGGGACCTTTAAAGTAGAACATTTCTGTGGCCCAGCTGTAGCTTGGCTAACCGGACAGCACCTTCCGATGTAAGATTATCTTGGGCAGCAGGGGGTCCTGTGAGAGGAAACCACCGCAGTTTTCAACAATCTGGAGACCCCTTGTTCTTCAAATCTAGTAAAAAAAAAATAACAAGACAAAAAAAGTATGCCCCTTTAAAGAATCTCACATTTTTGACAGAGAAAAAAAAAAGCTATAGTGTTATATTGTACACAATAGGAGCAACATATCTCTACATGAAATAAAAGTATCAGAAAAAGGCTTTAGAATTCAAGGGACAAATTGAAAATAAATGGCAACAACATATGGTTACTATAATGTTTAGTAATTATGTTATGCATCGTAGAATTATAAATTATATACCTTATAAACTCCATATTACAGTAATGGGAATACAAATTACTGCTATTAGGGGAAGTTGACATAGCAAGGAATCATGATGATGTACACATCATTCCCCTAATTTCAAGCTGGGGAAAAAACGTATATTTTTGCCTTTGATTTTAGACCACCCTTTGGAGATGAAGGTCAACCGCTTCCCAAATGCACTTTAAGCACAAACGTGCCAGGAGTTAACATCAAGACATTGACCCAAAGTTCTTTGGCCAGGTCTCCTTAACAACATCACAACAGATGTAACAGGGCACAGCTAACGAGCAGAGAGATGTGTGAGCAGTACACCCGTTTGTTTTTTGGTTCTGTAGGGGGAGTGGGGGGCGGCGGGGAGGCAAGAGGAGGGGAACGGGGGAGGGGAGGGGTGGGGGCGAGGGGGGTAGGGGGGAGAGTCGTTTAGTAGAGTGAGTAGTAATCATTAGATAAGTGGGATTTTGCTCAAAGTTTTGTTGGAATTTGCTATGGGTTATGGTGGGACAACGATCACTGTGTTCGAGGGGTCGAGACTGAGCGAAGGTGAAGTCCCGCCAGAAGAGTGGGGGGCATGATTGGGGCGTGTCGGGGGGGGAGTGCGTGGATGGGGCAGGTGGGGAGGGACCATGTGGGGGATTAGAGCTCCCATGACAGAGGTTCGAGCGCGACGGAGGGAGGAGTGTGTGGGACGAAGGGGGGGCGGGGGGGATTTTAGATGGGCGAAGTGCGGCACTGGGGTCGGGGGAGACGCCGGGGTGACAAGAAAGTAGGATGCGGGAGGAGGGGAGGTCCGGGTGGTGCCGCACCCTGTAGCGCGGGCTGGTGCTGAACTCCACGTACAAGTGTCTAAGAGGTGACTATGCCGCAGGGGGGACCCGAACCGGAGACGGGAAGGAATTCGGGGATAGCGTGGCATTGGCGGGGGGAGGGAGGAATACTGAGGTCCGCAATGAGTCGATCCCATACGAGGGAATGCGAGGTGGGAGGGTGGCGCGGGGGGGGCAACCCCTGGACGTGCGGGCTCCAATGGGTGGAAACGAAGCGGGGTGTAGAAAGATCCAGCGGCGCGTGGGGAGGACGGTGGCGGCAGTGCGTGCACACAGGTGAAGGTGGAAGGGGAGGGGTCCTGTAAGAAGCAAGGGCGGATTCGAATAGATGATCCCTTTTTCTTTTTTGACGCTCCAGCGTGCGGAGGGGGAGGGGTCGGTGAGGGATCGGAGCGGAGAAGAAGAGAAGGACGTAGGGGAGCAGAGGGTGGGGATCCGGCACGGGGGGGCGTGAAAACGGGGGGGGCAGGGCGGATCAAGATTGGAAGAAGCGGGGGGAAGAGGGGTGGTGGGGGGTGGGAGGGGGTGGGGGACGGGGGAATGGGAGAGGGGGAAGAGGAGGTAGAGGAGGGAGGGGGGTGGTAGTGTAAAGGGGCGGGAGGAATCGGGGGTGGATCTAGATGGGGTGGGGCAGTGTAGTGGGATGGGGGTGGCGGGCGATGCGCCGAGCGGTGAGGAGGGGAGTGGTGGGAAATAAGTGTCGACTGGGAGGTAGCCAGTGGCCACGTGGGAGACACGTGTGGGGGCCGGGGGCTAACGAGGGGGAGACCGGGCGGGGTGATAGGGGGGATTTCGGCGGATGAGGGACGGTAGCGCGAATCAAGAAAGATAGAAGGGGAAAAGAGGAGGGATGGAGAGAAGAAAGTGTAAGGGCTAATGAAGGGGCGAGGGGGGGCATGAAAGAGGTGGGGGGGGGAGGCGGGGGGAGCGGGCTGAAAGGGAGGGAATGGGGGGTTGAGGTACGTGGGTGTGAGGGTCGGAAAGCAAGAGAGAGGGTGAAGGGTGTCAAAAGGAGAGGAAATGATGGCGAAGAGGCTGCGCGCGAAGAGGGAGTGAGAGCATGGAGGTGCGAAGCGGGGAGGAGGCGTAGTGGAGTGGGGGAAGGGGAGAGCCGGGGGAAGCTGGAGGGGGAGAGTTGGGGAGAGCGGAGGGGGATGGGGCGATAGGGAGAGAGCGAGAGGGGGGTAGGAAAAGAGGCAGAGGCTAAGGGGGGGGGAGGGGGGGGGTGGGGGTACCGGTTGATAGGCGATGGTGCGTGTTAGTTGTTTGGTGGATTTGGCACCGTTTTGATGGCTGTGGTGGTTTTTTGTGTGTGTGGGCTTTTTCTTGCTTTGGTGATAGTTATTAGTATTTTGTGATTATTTGGGTTGTGGTTTTGGACTTGTGTGTCTATATCTTTCTTTTTTTTAAACCTAGGTGCTCACAGATAACTGGTTTGCAAAAATTTTCACGGAGTGGACTGATGAAAGTTAAAACCTACACTTCACCATGATGCTGCTGCAATTCTTGACTTCGTTTTAAGTACATGTAGCCAGGTCACCCTTTGCCCCCTGCGACCCCCTGGTGAGCCTCCGTGGGCACCAGTGATGCCGGGTACTGCCGGAGGCCAGCGGCAGACCCGACGGCCATCCCAAGGGTGGGGGCCGTTGCAGGGAGCGGTGCGCTGTCTCCGCGAGCAGGCCGGTTGCCGGGGACGCGATCGGGCCGTTGCTAAGGCCGCGGTCGCGTCTCTAAGGTCCCGGCGGCCGGCGAGGAGAGCGCCGCTATTAATTAGCCATTCGCACATGCGCAGTGATCGCGCATGCGCAGTTAGAGCCCCAGAGGCAGGGAACAGTTGCGTGAGGGCAGGGAAGGCGCAGGAGAGTCGCGCGAGAGTAGGGATAGATAGTGAGAGGTTGTGGCGGCCATTAGGGGTTAGTGTAGGTGCAGGAAAGGCGCGCACGCGGCCCCAATGTAAGTACAGCCTCCACGGGACTACAATTCCCATGAGGCTTAGGGCCAAGCACATCAGGTGCTTCATAGGAGCCAATAGGGCTGCAGGACTGCCCTGGAGGAAAGGATACATTTCGCGGGCTTGCACCACGCTAGTCAGTCAGCGGAGGGACCCTGTGAGGGAAGGAGGTAGGATACAGGAGAGAGGGACTCCCCTGTATTAGGCCAGCACCCCCTTTGGTCCAGGATAGCTCAGCTCCCCAGTAAGGTGAGTGTTGCCAGGGGCAGCCCTCAGGTTAGGGACCCTGCCACTTACATTAGTGGGAGCTGAGAGAAGGAAGTCTGCAGTTAGAGAGTTGGAGTCAGGGAGCTGTTAGGGAAGTAGGGTGTAGGGAGCGAGTGCATCTTCTGCCCCATATAGGTACCTACACTCCAGGTAGACCCCAACTCCCCACTAGTTGGGTGGGTAACTGTTGAGGAAGGTGATAGAGAGTTGGAGCTAGGGAGCTGTGAGGGAAGAAGGGTGCGGGGAGTGAGAGCAGCTCCTGCACCCCATAGGTACCCACACCCCAGGTAGGCCCCAACCCCCCCGCTAGCGTAGTGGGTTAAGTACTGAGGGAGGCCCAAGATAGGGACGCTGCCCTTAGTGTTGTTAGAGTGCTGCATTGTCAGGGTCACAGCGAGCAGAGCTGTGAGGTCTGATAGGCAGGCACCTTGTTGCGCAGCACGTTGGCTGCAGCCTCCAGTGAGTTACAGCTTGCTGCGGAAGGCGCTGGGACTAGTCAGAGAGTAGTGGGTCTGGAGAAGGGCTATAGCTGTTCTAGTCACCTTGAGGTAGCGCTAGGGGTAGGATGCCTGAAGGGATAGCCTGTTAACGAGGTCAGGAATTCTGGAGAGGATCTGCACTAGGCTAGCCAACAGTAGGTAGACGCCCAAGTACTGCATGGAAGAGTACTCTAGTCCATTCCAGATCACTTACCGAAGGGACTTGGGTAGTAAGGGGAGTGGGACAGGTCATCACCCCTGCAGGCCCTAGGAGTTCCCCAAGCCACTACAGGTTGCTGTACTACAGGGACAGGCCCTAGGTTAGGGTTCCTGTCACGTTAGTACCATTTAGATAGATAGGGACACAGCGGCTGCTGCTGTTCCTGTGGAAGCGGTTGGACCCACGTTGGGGTCCACAGAGACGATTCCAGAGTGGGACCGTCCTAGCGGTCCGCACGTGCAAGGAGTTCGGTTGGAGGATCAGACGGACTCATCACACGTCTGACCCTTTGAGAAGTTTGTTGCTGACCCGAGCACCGGAGTGCTCGGCAGGTATTATACCATCACATGTGCACCAACAGGCCTAGAGGTTCTTAGTGACTGCGCAGTCACCCATTGACTATCTCTGTAGGAGTACGGGACATTGGGTGGGGTTCTTGGGACACTGGGTGGGATCACCTAGTGTTTGGGAATCGTCCTGCGAGACGTCACTGTTAGTGTCTCACCGTGAGAGAGACACAGGTTATCATTATTATTCGTTAGTAAAGTCCTTAGTTATATAATCACCGTGTGTGTGGTTTCTGATTGGGTTCCTATGTAGGGTCATTCTACACTTCCATAGAATCCTACACAGGTGGAGGCGCTGAAAGAAGATTCGTTCCAGAGGATTCACCCCAGGCTCTCACTAGCGGAGGCTCAGACCTCCTGTGAGCCTGCAGGTATACGCACCACACCGGTAACACCGCATGTTCTACTCACCCACACTATATATGAGATTGGGTGGGGTGGAATACCCGTTACATCGCCCTTACAACCCGGCTCCGAGAGCGCCGGGAGCCCTGTAACGCGCGTGAGGCCTTGGCAACCGGCCACACGCGTCCCCGGCAACTCCCGAGCCGGGACCTGACCGCCCTCTCCCGCGCGATTGGCTCGCAGGGCCGCCTTGGGGCTCGGCGGTACCCGCGATCGCGCACCAGGGGAGGGGGGTGCTGACAGCCAGAGGAGACTTGGCTACACTCTCCCCCTGGTGAAAAACCCAACGTCCCCGCTTGGGGAACGACATCACCTGGTACACAGATATACAATGAAAATGCAGTGCATATGTACAACTTATCAATTGTGACTTTAACCCTCAGGTTACAATGCACTCCACATACGATACCCGAAGCGAGCTGAGACCATTTGTGGGGTGCCCCTAACTCATCATGTGGGGGTACCTCACTTTTGCGTCCGTGAGCCTCCCCCAGAAAAATTTCTTGGAGAGCACACTCTAAAGCGACAGTTACTGGCTCTTCGCTACTTCCTCCCCCTAGTGGAAGGAGTAGCACAGTGTCTCTGAAGCAGACCTTTACCTGGTCATCCGCGGCAGGGATGCGGTAGACCAGGAGGCCAGGACTTTTCCCGCGGTCCACTACTTGGCGAATGGCACGCTCCTTTTTGGGCTTAAAGGAGGCCAGTCTCCCTGGATCTTCCTTTACACAGTCCTTGTCCCTACGGACTTGCGAGGCTTCCACTGAGAAGCGAGCACTGGACAATGTCTCGGTTTCACCTGGCAGGGGGGAAAGAGTAGACACCTTACCCCTGCGGTGATTCACGGTGGCCAACACCGTGCTTGCTCCCCCTGGTGGAATCTAAAGGAAGGGCACTTTTTACTGGGGAGTGGTTTTGGCTCTGCACTGAGTCACTCACATCACAGGGGAGGGGCTCTGATTTTCGCTCCAAACCTGGACAGAATGTTGCGACATATTTCTGTGCAGGCTTGCAGTCAGCAGCACGTGCGCTCTCCTGATTTGGCGGGAGACGCCATTTTGCTTGGTCGGCATAGACTAGGGGGTACCCTTCTGAGGGGCCCCCAGGCATGAACAGCACGGACGGTGCCTCTGCCAGGCATATATCCTCAGTGTGAGTTACAACAAAAAGTATGGTTTTCCATGTGGACGTGGGATCTTGTTCTTCCTCTAAGACACATGCCCACGGCCACCCAGGAATTTTACACATATACTCCCGGACTTTAACCGCGGGTATAAGAGCGGGAATTCGTTCCAGAGGATTCACCCCCGGTGCTCTCACTAGCGTAGGCTCAGACCTTCCTGGGAGCCTGAGGTTATAACACGCACCAACAAAAACAACCACACAAACGTGGTAACACCGTCATGTTCCTACTACTCTGCTACTCACTCTTACTACTCACCCACACACATATATGCCGATGGGTGGGGTGGAATAAACCCGTTACATTTTGGAGGCACTGCTGTGTGAAACAAACCGGGGTTGCCCTGTAACCATTTTTCTTCTAATATTTTTTCTCAATTTTTTTTTTTTTTAAATTGTCCCGTCTGTCCTATTTTTGTACTGGTCGCATATGTTTAGTGGTCACCGGAGACGATGTTGTCCTTGCCGGGCTTATTTGCGCGGAAGTATATAGAACCTGGCCACGGGTAGTGGCGGTTTTAGGAGGTGCATACCCCGCCTCTATACCCGCGTAATATGTCGGAGCGGTATGTGTAAAATTCCCTGGGTGGGCCGTGGGCATGTGTCTTAGAGTGGAAGGAAACAAGATCCCCCCGTCAATGGAAGAAAACCATTCTTTCTGTGTTGTAAACTCACACTGACTGAGGATGATATGCCTGGGCAGGAGGCACACGTCCGTGCGGTGTTCATGCCATGCGGGGGCCCCCTCAGAAGTGTACCCCCCCTAGTCTATGCTCAGACCAAGCAGATGGCCTGTTCTTCCACGCCAAATCGAGAGAGCGCCACGTGCTGCTTGACTGTCCAAAACCTGCACAGAAAAATGTAGCAATTCTGTCCGGGTTTGGGCCCCCCGCAAAAAATCGGACCATCCCTGGTGCTGTGAGTGACTCAGTCAAGTGCAGAGCGAAAACCACGCAAACCCCTGTAAAAAAGTGCCCTTCCTTTAGATTTCCACCAGGGTGAGAATGCAACACGGTTCATCTGTCAAACCATACGGAACTGCAGCAACTTGGCGTCTGGATGAGGATTGGAGTGTAGTACCTTCTGAGATTGCTAGATGAATGGATTGAAGATAGACTGTAAGGTGGGAATACAAACACCCTAATGTGATGTGCTCTGGCGGAGCGCAGAGGAATAGATCCCTTATGTATTGTGCCCCTGGCTTGCAAGAAGCCTATACGAGGGAGCCGTCATAAAAATCCCAAGTGCCAACTGACTTCCAGGATCACGAGGTGGATGGGGATCCCGTTGTTAACACTCATGCTTTTAGAGCCCCACCTGTTGACTGTCTAGGAGGTGACGCATGGCGATGGGAGCCAGATGTGATTGTGCGGTGCATTTCTCCTGATGCTAGTGTACCCCCAGCCTACAGATCCAGCGCCTAAGGAGGTAAGTTGAAACCCTTGGCGAGAGAGTCAAGAGGAATGCGATGCAGTGGCTAGTGGCACGGGTACCGGAGACACTGCCAGCTTCGTCCCCAACAACACACTGGCTGCATTTTCAAAGAAAAATCTGGGGCACTTGCGGGGACCCTACCGTCGAGATGATATGTAGTTCCGAGGAAAAAGGTGGAAGGTCCCCCCACGTTGGGCGATGCGGCCTACCCGGTCGAACAAACACACAGGGCGAATGCGGATGATACAGAGTATGTGGGGTCCGTGTACCCTGGGAAGAGGTGCTTATCCCGATGTTGCGGGACCCCTGCCTGTGGCCCGTGTGCCCTACAAAGGGTCAGTCAGGACCTACTGACATACTCGGTACACCAGAGTAAAACCTCTCTAGGCATGGGGACCAGTAACCTAAGACGGACAAGGGTGAGAGGTCGACTGGCCCCAGGGGTGGTCGGGTGATGCCTCCAGTGACCCGCGGAGCAACATGGCTCCTAAGTCTGGTCACCGGCCGGTGTGAAGGGTTCCTCTGAACCCCTCTCTGCATCGCGCCTGGTGCGGAGGTTCCTCATTAGAAGGGTAGTCGTGTCCAGAGAAGAGAGTGCCCAGTGCCTACCCGCCGATCTTCCGGAAGAAGGAGGCCCATCGTCAGCCAGCCGAGAGTGGTAAGAGAAACCCCCTTGTTCCCTCACAGACTCCGATTGAGGGTGGCTGTTGAAGAAGGCCAAAGGCTACTGGTTTTCCTGAGCGGGAGGCGTAGTGTAGAGCCCCGTGTGCTCCGACAACAATTGGTCCCGCAGGACGGGGTATCCAACGCTCCCCGAAGTTTTCGAGTTCCGTGAGTGGAACTGTCCCCAGAAGAGTTGGGACAGTTCCGATACACCGAAAGGTGGGCAACTTGAAAAAAGCGTCCCCGAGGACCTGTTGAAAAACACCAGGAATCAAACCTGCAGTGGTAATTAATCTACCCTATTATACCTAAAACACCCCCCTGCCAGGTGAAATAGAGACTTTGCCTGAAAGAGAAGAGGCGTCCCCATCCCCGCCGTAGTGGAGACCGTGGGAAAGTCTTGGCCGCCTGCCTTCTGTTTCCAAGGCTTGGATGCCCAGGTAAAAGACCGGGTTGAAAGACAAAACAACTACTGTTGGCTATTCCTTCCTTCCCACCAGGGGAGGAATAGTACTGAACCAGTGAACTGTCACCCCAGAGTGGTGCTCTTCAAGAGAAATTTTTCGTTTTCTGGGAGTGGCTCACTTACTGTCAAAAAGGTGAGGGTACCCCCCCCTGATCAGTTAGGGGCACCCACAAATGGGTCTCAGCTATCCCTCGGGAATTATGGGGGGTGATGTGACATATGTTTGGTGAGGTTTAAAGAGTCCGACGCTGTTAAGTGACGGGGTACTAGCCATGCCATTTGTCAGTGTTGTGAATTGTTCCTGTTATGTCGTTCCCCAAGCGAGGGCGTTGGGTGTTTCACACCAGGAAGGAGTGTAGCCAGGTCACCCTTTCTTTGCCCCCTGCGTAAAACCCCCTGTGACTCCTCCTTGGGACCATTGATGGCCGGGTAACTGCCGGAGGCCAGCCGGCAGACCCGACGGCCATCCCAAGGGTGGGGGCCCGTTGCAGGGAGCGGTGCGCTGTCTCCAGTCTCCTCGAGAGGGCCGGTTTCGGGGACCGGCGATTTCGGCCGTTCTAAGGCCGCGTGTCGCGTCGCTAAGGTCCCCCCCTGGCTGGCCGGCGAGGAGCAAGCGCCGCTATTATAAGTTAGCCCATTCGCACTGCGCAGTGATCGGCGCGCCATGGCGCAGTTATAAGCCCCAGAGTGCGGGAACAGTTGCGTGAGGGCAAGGGAATGCGCATGACAGAGGAGTCGCGCGAGAGTACGGGATGATGTGAGATGTGAGAGGTTGTGGGCGGCCATTAGGGGTTACGTTTAGGGTGCAGGAAAGGCCCACGCGCACAGAGCCGGCCCCCAATGTAGTACCAGCCTCTCCCGGGACTACAATTCCCATGAAGGCTTATGCCAAGCAACATCATGTGCTTTCATAGTAGCTCAGATTAATGGGCTGCAGGCACTGCCCTGGAAGGAAAGGATACATTTCGCTTTCGCGGGCTTGCAAAACCCCTCTAGTCAGTCACAAGCGGAGGGGAACCCCTGTGGAGGGAAGGAGGTAGGATACAGGGAGAGAAGTTGACCTCCCCTGTATTTAGGCCAGCCGCACCCCCCCCCCCTTTGGTCCAGGATGGAAAGCCAAGCTCCCCCAGTAAGAAGGTGAGTGGTTGTGGGCCAGGGGGCAGCCCGCAGGTTAGGGACCCCTGGCCCTTGTTGAGGGGTTACAATTAGTGGGAGCTGAGAGAAGGAAGTTCTGGCAGTTGAAGGAGTTTTGGAGTCAGGGGATCTGTTAGGGGAAGTAAGGTGTAGGGGAGCAGAGTGCATCTATCTTCTCTTCTTGCCCCATATAGGTAACCTACACTCACAGGTAGACCCGCAACTCCCTCCACTAGTTTCGTTGGGTGGGTAACCTCCTGTTGCGCAGGGGATCGAGAGTTTGGCGCTAGGGAGCTGGTGAGGTAAGAAGGTGGCCGGG
Source organism: Ascaphus truei (assembly GCA_036426205.1). NCBI lineage: Eukaryota > Metazoa > Chordata > Amphibia > Anura > Ascaphidae > Ascaphus > Ascaphus truei. The sequence goes on along the minus strand of WSYH01009940.1, from coordinate 1,486 downwards.
GGCAGTTGCAGAGGCAGCTCCTGTCACCCCATAGGTAACCCACCACCAAAACCCCCCGGATATAGGCCCCAACCCCCCCGCTAAGCGTAGTGGGTTTAAGTAACTGAGGGAGGCCAAGATAGGGACGGCTGCCCTTTAGTGTTGTTAGAAGTGCTGCATTGTCAGGGTCCACAACACGGCCTGACAGAGCTGTGAGGTCTGATAGGCAGGCACCTGTGCGTTCGCACAACTTTGGCTGCCGCCCTCCAGTTGAGTTACAGCGGTGCCGGAAGGCGCTGGGACTAGCAGAGAGTATTGGGTCGGAGAAAGGGCTATAGCTGTTCTAGACTTTCTATTCCACCTTGAGGTTTTCGCGCTAGGTAGATGCCCTGAGGGATATCCTTGTTAACGGAGGGTCCCGGATTCTGGAGAGGAATCTGCACTAGCTAAGCCACAACAGTAGGGTATACTCCAAGTCTATACTGCCTGGAGAGTCTCTAGTCCATGCCAGATCACCATTTAAACCGAAGGGAACTTGGGTAGTAAGGAGGGGAGAGGTGGAACAGGTCATCACCCCTGCAGGGCCCTAGGAGTTCCAAGCCACTAAACATGTTGCTTGTTACTCCTCATACAAGGGACGGCCCTAGGTTAGGGTTCCTTTCGTTAGTAACCTGCGATTTATATAGATAATAGAGGGACACATAAGCGGTGCTGCTGTTCCGTGGAAGCGGTTGGACCCACCGTGGGGGTCCACAGAGACGATTCCAGAGTGGAGAACCGTCCCTAGCGGTCCGCAGTGCAAGAGTTCGTTGGAGATCAGACGGACCCTCATCACAATCATCCACAAATCACACGTCTGATGAGACCCTTTTGAGAAGTTTGTTGTGTTGGCATGGGACCCGAGCAACCGGAGTGCTCGCAGGTATTATAACCATCGCACAGTGCCCAACAGCCTAGAGGGTTCTTAGTGACTGACCTTGCCGCAGTCACCGTCATTGACCTAATCTCTGTAGGAGTACGGACATTGGGTGGGGAGGGTTCTTGGGACCTGTGTGGGATCAACACCTAATGTTGGGGAAATCCGTCCTGCGAGCCGTCACTGTTTAGGTCTCACAACATCAAACTCAAACACAACACATTCTCAGTCAATCAACCTATCTGCACTCACATCTCAAAAAAAACATCACCGGTGAGAGAGACAACAGGTTTCATTATTATTTTTTCGTTTATTGTTATAAAGTCCTAGTTATTCTAATAACACCGTGTGTTGGTTTCTGATTGGGTTCTAATGTCGGGTCATTATACACTTCCATAGAAAGCTCCTACACAGGGTGAGGGCGTTAAAGAAGATTCGTTTCCAAGGTTCCACCCAGGCTTCTCACTAAGCGAGGAGTCTCAGGACCTCCGTGAGCCTGCAGGTATACCACCACAACCAGGTACAACAAACACCACCGCATTGTTCTACTCCACCCACACTAGTTATATGAGATTGGGGGTGGGGTGAATA
>WSYH01009939.1:0-24535 GCA_036426205.1 Ascaphus truei | reverse complement strand
CAGTGTGTGTGTGGATACTCTAATATATTATAGTTATATAAATATATATATAATATATATTATATATATATAATATATATATATATATATATATATATAAAGGAAAGAAAGTAGCGCCAATAAATTAACAAAAATCTAGTGAATAGCAAAAATGATACTAAATACCCTAAATTAATACAACCATTAATGATATAATATACATACTAGAATAAACATTATAGAAAGAATATTAAATGACATAACAAATGCAAAGTCAAATGTCCAACCCTAAGGTGAGTCCTGACAGGTAACAACAGGACAATGTACAGGATCCAGGGGTCCACGGCAGCTCTGACATGGAAAATCCAATTCCATAGCAAATCTATGAGAAAAACAAAACAGAGAGCGCACGCCCCATAGTGTGACACTGTAACATTAATGTAGGGAAGAATGGGTGGGGGATTTAAAAACACTCACAATGTGCAAGTTAAAATATAGCAATATGGATTTTATAATTCCACCAAGGCAGGTACAATCCGAACACGTAGAGAGTCTAAGAAAAGCTGGAATAAGCTCCCAAACCGCGGTTGCTCTCGGGACCCCTATGAAATCCTCCAAACGGTAAAGTATCAGATTAAGCTCACTATAACTCCATGTGCTCCCCGGCCGTAAGGATGCAAAAACAGTGATGACGTAATGTCGCAAGGTACGTCCCTGACGCGTTCATCTCAAACATGCCACTTTATAAAAAATAAAAAAAAGTTGCATTTGTTGCGATGAAACGCGTCAGGGACGTACCTTGCGTATTGACCACTCCCTAAGGCGAAACGCGTAGGAGCAGGTCCAGTAGCAGGATCCCCTGTTTTGTCCCCTTGGGAATGGTCACGTGCTGGAGCTTTGCTCCTTGTTTCCTCCCAGACACTGCTGAGTACCTGACTTGAGGTGATGTATTGTGTATTTTGCGTGCAGATTATGGTGTGCAATTTGACTATAACATGTGTGCTGTACATTGAGTCTTACTGACACTGCATTACTCTGTATTTATCCCAGATTTAAGGGAGATAGAAGTGTATGCTGTCTCTGTATTTCCACGCTATTTAGCCACCATTCCTACAGCAGTTAGCTGTACTAATTCCACCCTGTCAGGTACTTAGAGCATTTATTCTGTTCATTCAGACCTTTGTATTGTCCATTATGGGACACTCTGGTTAGAGGATAAAACAAGTTTGCTATATAGGGGGGGTCCATGCCTTATTTTAAAACTTTCTGTGTTTTGTATTTTAAACTTATGTTCTGTGACAACCTTCAATAAAATTTTGTGTATTTGTACTGCCAAGGAAACTAGAGTGCTTTTTTGGGCTCTTTTTTCCCTCTTGCAATATTATATTCCTTATAGCACCACCGACAGATTATTATATAGATTTACCTTGTCGGTTTTTTAGTTGCCTTAACTTGTCTTATGGATGCGGGGGTCATCTCTTTTTCTCAAAAATATATAGATATATATTATATAATAAATATAATATATATAATAGATATACATACATACATATATGCACACACTTTTTTTTTTTTTTTAATACCAATCGCCACCTTCCGTTCGCTTGCCTCCATGCTGCGTCCCCTTCCCCACAGCCTCCTGCGTGACCAGGCTTTGGCCTTCCTCCCAGTCGCCACTGACGTACCCTTCGGTTCCCTGTAAGCAACCTGACCGGATGTCGTGCTCCGCCGCTAGGACCGCCTTCGTCGCTTGATGACAGCCATGCCTCGGCGCAGTGGCTCCGAACCCTGCTTGAGCGCTCTCCCGGCTGCTCGACCCTCCTGGATGCTTCCTGATCCCTGCGTCAATGCCTGCAATTGCTGGTGCAGCCACCCTCGTCGTGGTCCTGTGCTTCCATCAGAGCCGCATCGTACAGGCCTGTAACGACCTTCCCAAAACACTGCGAGCTGGTGCTTTGCCTATGCGTGACCTTCCTGCGCAACTGATGTAACCCCTTGCATATCAAACTGTTTAATCCTTGGCCAGCCAGCAGCAAGAGGCCGGACCTCCTCCTGGTTGCCGGCTTTATCCTTAAAGCCCCTCCCCAGCTGCTCTTGCAGCCAAATCCGGTTCGGGGAGCCGAGCCCCCGGTCACCTGCTGTGCCGCCCATTCGGGCTAGCCCGCTTCAATCTCGAAAGTTCACAAATAAAAGCATTTCATTAGCCACAGAATGGTATAGCGTATTTGCTTCTGATTATTAAGCTGGCTAACATGGTACCTCTACATATACATATACATACGTATACACATGGTGTGTATATGTTACAGGTTGTCCTAAAATCTGGCTCACTGTCATTACACGCTTTTCAGAACATTTTCAAAATATTATCAACATATTCAAAGTTAAAATATAACTTCCAAATGTAAACTTCCAATTTTACACCTGCGGCAGTCTCTATTTCCCTTTGTGAACATGTCTCTTTCAGTAGACCTGTAAAGAATGGAGAGAATCATTGCATTTTGTTGGACTACTAGAAGTCTTTCTCTTCAAACAATTACCATAGACAGAAAAACGCGATGATATCAAACTGTAATAGCTACAGTATACATGCAGTAATGTACTTGCTACTTTTCTAGAATGATTAGTTGAAAAAAATATGTTTCTATAACCTCAGGGCCCTAGTAGTTTGTGTGCAATTTTTCTTTTTCTTCAGATCCTTTGATCCACTGAAAACCCTAATGTGTCCTTCAGAAAATGTAGATGTGAATCATAGTTTTGGCCTCCTAAAAGGATCTTAATTTTCTTAGAACTGATTTGCAACTTAGGCCCATATTCCCTATATTAACATGTCTTAACTCCCATTAAAAGAATTATGTTATTTTAAAGGCTGTTGTTAAAACTGCATGCAAAACTTCACTAAGCTCCTTTGAGGTTAACGCAGAGAAAATAATGTTTAAATTATTTCAATCATACCGGTATTTAGCGTTAGTTTGAAGTATGAGTAGCGAAATACCATATATAGATGATAAAAATGAATAATAAACACTTTATCAACTCAAATATAAACCCCATAATGCACAAGTAGCCATCTAATCAAGGGCAAGCTACTGGCCACTTTGGGCTACAAAGCAGTTAATATATAACACTATACTAAATAACTACCCCCCTTGCATACCAGGGATTGCATGGCAATGTTTAAGAACCAACGGAAATCAAAGTAAAAAGGAAAGATTAAAAGCAACACAGTATATGCCAAAATTCCAGCAATTCAATAAACATTCTTAGTTAATCAAGACGATCATACAGTATAATAATAATAATAATCTTTATTTCCCTTTCATTAACTTAACTCCCAAGATTCTCATCTAAACCCAGGTATTGCCAGACAGTTTAAAAATGTCAAGAAGAAAATGCCTACGCCGGACATAGAGTTTCTTTTTTAAGAGCATTGTTACCCCTGTCAGCGAAAAATTGATTTTGTGACGTGAGGAAAACATAAAAGGAATGTCTGTGATGGTGGAAGGGGTCCCAGGCCATAAAGGTATTTGTCCCGGCTGTGTGCCCCTGAGCCATATTGGGGGAATTGTGAGTGTCAGCTCTTCAACCCAATTGTGGCACTGACTGCATTATAATAAAGAGTAGGTGTATTTTTATTGTTCCAGGATTGATAACCAGCGGAGTGTGCAGGGGTTTGGTTTCAGGGGTGATTTTATGGTAAAATGTTGTCAGGGTGTGTTTGGGTAGAAGGGGCCAGGTTGCGAGTTACCCCGAAACATGTACTCAGGAATTCCCCCAAATTCCTGAGACAGAGGACACAGACCACCGATAAAATTTCCTGGAAAGCAGTTTACAGCTCACCACCAAATCCCCTGCTTCAGCACAAACCGGACAGTAAAACAGGGCAGGGAACTGAATTACATTAAAGGCCTCGGCATATGCCCAAACCCCAGAACCCAATGGGGGTTTCCGATTCTCTCACCCAGGTATATGAAGAGAGTTAAAGGGGTTTAAACTAAAGTGTACAGTTTCAGCTCTGCGACCCAGTGGGGCTGTAATACTATATTATTGTGCGACCGTCCGGTGTGCCTCCCACCAGGGCTAAGAGGATGAGATCATATCATGTTTTTAGGTAGGGTTATTGTAACAATGTTTTTCTGTATAAGGGGAAAATAAAATGTTTTAAGCAATCCCAAAGTTTATATTTTTTCCAGTATGTTCAGAGGAGAAGGCATTTAGTATGGATAAAATCCTTTTTGCATGGAAGGCAGGGGAAGCTACTCTGCCTCTGAGCTTCAAAGAATCAGTTTCAACGGCCACAGGATGAAGTTGTTAACCATGGGTTAGCAGGATATTAACCATTTGGTAGCATATAGAAGAAAAGAAGAGAAGTTCAATAAGCCATCCTGGCAAATGGCTACTCGTCCAGACTCTCTGGTGCTGAGCCGCAGGGGTCTCGCAGACAAGTGGGTGAAGATGGCGGTTCGCACTTGCTCAGTGCTATCTGAAGCTCTGCCAGGTTCTGTAAGAGATGGTAAAGCCTGACGATATGTGGGTTATTTAGTTCCCACCCAGCAGTTGGCTGTTGCAGACTGTACAGATAGGGATTGGGAGGGTTTAAAAATCTGTGCAGTCCCTCAGGTAACAGTTCTATCTGGGATTAACCCAATCCATCTAAGATGAACCATGCGGTAAAGAGTTACATCTAAGGTTTTCTCTGTGACCAGATTTAACCATTGTAACTAGTAAGTGTATTTTCGTAGTACAGTATTTTGTAAATCAGTGGGTGGGGTTCATGTGTAATAAATTACCAATTGATTATCTTCTGCTTTGCTCAGTCAAAGGATCGGTATTAAGGTGTTAAGCATTTGGTCTCCCGTGACAATGTCCCAGAACGATTCCTTTTCATAAAATGGAGACTTTGAAAACATTCTGAATGTTGCTAAGTTTGAGTGGATAGTGCCTTTTTCTTGAGCGGCTATTATATAATTGCTTATGTGCACAATTGGAAAGTAAGTATGCATACAAACTTGGCAGGCATAGAAATTGCTTCTGTGTCTCTGGTTGCTATCTTTAATCACACTTGTTAACGGTAAAGTAATATTTAGTCAAGGAAACAAGCGAAAAACCCTACTTAGAACAATATCAACAATCCCTTACGCTTAAGGAAGCCGCTGCTACATATGTGGCTTGTGAGTCCAAGGTATCACCAGAATGCTCAGCGCGAGCAGAGAGAGATGCAGACTTGAGTGTGAACTCAATACAAACTTTATTTTATATGGTAACATCAACAGCCATAGTAATCATATCTATGTACACAAGGGGGTATCCCGCACTCCTAATAGAATGCATAATGTAGAAGGTATCAAAAATAAATATTTATATATGGAGAATGTCAATAACATACAACTGGATAAAGAAGCAAACACATACAAAAAGTGATACGGCTAAGGAAAAATGCTAAATATCCAGATACACTGAATTTCCTATAATTGACCTCTTAACTATGGCATGTGAGTACAGAAACAAACCCAAAATGAAACAGCTAATACTGTGTAAACTCTACCCTTGGATGCAAGTTTGCATGCAACGGTGTTATATGGTAACCTGTAGCTACTCCCTATGCTGTTAATCCTTTGGATCCTGTAAGCCTCCAATTCAATTTGTGTTGGGATAAAAGTGTTTTGTTTTATCCCTGTGTTTGTCTCTGCTTAAGATATCAACTCCTCTTTTGGTTTAACCATTTGGTTGGTTATATGTGTTTAGTCCTTCATTCAGATTTCTAAGTTTCTTAGAAACCACTTCATTGTGCTTAACAGTTTTACTAAGCTTAGATTTGTTTTTATTTTAAGGTACAAACCGCTCCCCTGGCTTTCTGTGCTTACAGAAGGCTTAAGCCTCCGCTCATAGGGTGCTTGGGGTGCAAGATGCCGGCCTCCACCTGTGTGGATCCCACCACAGATGAGAGATGACCCCTCACGGAACATATTATCTATACCATGAATAACAAGCACACAATAACTCTTTACCAGCAGGGTCCCACAAGATACACATGCGCAAATAACAGCACCAGCAACAAGAATAGCACAGGCAATAAGAAAACCAGACAATAGAATACACAACCCTTCCTCCTATCTCAGGGAGAAACTAATCCCTAATGGTCCTGGTGGCACCCTGTCCGGTGGGCACCTAAGGAAGCAGATGTCCGACAAGGAAATCCTAAGTATGTGTGAGGGCAGCGATACCTCCCTTGTGTTATGGGTGGTGCACATGGGTACCTTCTGGCTACTTTTATATAACCAGGTAATCCCTCTCAGAGAGGAGTCGCATCCGTGATCCCACGATGCAGGGCCTCCTAAACATATCTCTTCTTGCCTTTCTTCCGGAAAGCCAGCGGTCATCTCTCCGGGCCTGGGGAACCTCCCCTTGCCAATCCGTTCCCGCTGCGCCACTCCGCTGGCGATCGGGCTAATAGGCAAGTCCCTGACTTATGGCTGTCCCTCAATACTCCGTTATTGTGTTAGCACGGCCCTGCACGTAGCTTGTGGTGGTGCGCCTCACCTGTGATGTCACCAGGGACGGAGCCTGAGCGACGATCTGTGCGTGTTGTCCCCAGGCCCGTTGTAGAGCAGCATGCATCAGCCGCTTCGTCACGGACGTGTCGCGGGGCCTAAGCACGGGACGTGTGTGGTGTCCCCCAGCCTGGTTAGCGTGGCGCGAGTTCACCCCATCACATCACAGGGCGGGGCTGATTGCAATCTTACATACACAAAACATCGCATAACTCGTTAGTTTGACATAGTATTCACGAAGGAATATTTTCCTGTGGAGAGTCACCTGTCTGTGGCGAGATTCTCACAGGTGGTGGCTGACTAGCACCCGAGCTCCCTATGCGCAAGGCACAGGGCTCCTTGTATACCATGCAGGTTTTGCACCGTACCACCACGTTACTCGCAAATATCCCTTAGGGGGGATAGGGGTGTTACATGCTGTATATAAACAAAAATAGTGAATAGTACAGCCGACGTATTCATTATTTGGAACAAAGGTAGGCACTTTCAGAAAAAGCTGCAAATATTCATGCAGTGTAAATACCCTATTTACGGAAAGATTAATGGCAGTGATTAATTCGTCCATCTCTATCTGGACTAGTGGCAAAAATATGTCATCTGCAAATGTAGGTGATTCAAGTATTCACCATTTATTTGTATTTATTTTTCTTCCCAATGCAATGGTCTTCAACATTCTTCAAATGTTGCTGTTAAATCTTTTTGTGACACGGTGTCTTTATGTCGCACTACCTTGCTAATCATTATCTTTCTTGCATATTCATGTAATCTAACGGTTGATGTGGCATTCTAACTATTCTTAAATATCAGCAGAGGTCAGAATCTGATGTAGTGCACAAAGGGAATACCATTCTTAAAAATCTTTTGTAAGTGATTGACAGTAGACTAATGGTCTGTAGTTCTTAAGGTCTTCTTTATCTCCTTTCTTATAGATGAGAATAAATATGGCATTGCTTCATTGTTCTTGAATTTTCCAGTTTTGCAAGGAGTTCCATTTACGTCTTCTCAGCCACCTCATGATTTTAGTTGTAATTCCATATTCCCTGGGAGCCTTTCCAATCTTCATGGTTTCGATTGCCCTTGCCATTTCTTTTGGAAGGACGCATGGTTATAATTGGTGATTTCTCTCCACTCGTCCTCTGCTGGATTATGCCATGTGCAGTTGTATAATTTCATGTAGATATCCTCAACCCTTTTTTATGAATAGTGTACAGTCTTTCATTGTTTGATCAGTTGTTTTATTTAAGTGCAATGGTTGCTTCTTCCCAATCATAGCGCTGCTTGTCTTCTGTAAGTGTTTGTTACTGTATCTTCGATAGTCCTCTTCCCCATATCACAGTTACAGATAGATACTGCTGTGCCAGCTTATTCTAAAACTTCAGGTGCGTTGCGGTTTCCATGTCCTGAATGCCAAGCGGAATATAAATGGACATCCCCAGTGCTCATGCTGCTTCGCGCGCACCCAGCCCGTTTTGACTGCGGTTGTTCTGTTTAATTATAATGGTCGGAATAATGGGGCGAAATTCTTTCGTATCCGCCAGGTGGCAGATATTCCTGCTACGGCTGTTACGTTGTAGGTTGAATTGCTATTAGACTTTAAGACAAACAGCTCGCGATCGCCCACTTAAGTTTCTAGACGGTTATTGCAGACAACGCTAAAATGCAAATTTCACCGCCAATAAATGGATTCTGCACGTGATAGAATACGATAGAAACACGAGTCATTGGCTATACGGTTGAAAAATAGTGCGTCATTACCTCGGTATCAGAACGGGCTGCGAGGCATTAGAATAAAAGTTTAGATGGATAGATGGATAAGATAGATAGATATGTAATAGTAGTTTTTGTGGTGTACGATTTTTTTTAATGTTTTTGTGGCTATATGGCCATTAGCCCCTCTAGCCACTTTTGGCTAGTATGACTAATGGCAGTAATGCAGAGGAGAAGGGGGTTAGGTTTGTTCTGAGGGTAGGTGGATTGTGGGGGTAGGTGTCACAGTGAGGGTTGCTTGGCCTCCCGCTATGCCATACAATGGTTGTTAAGGTAGTTAGTGTATGTATTATACCCCCCTGGCTACCTTAGTGGCTATGAAGTATGCTTCATGGACACTGTAGCAACTAAAGGTTAATACATGGTTATGACCTGTTTTTTAGCCATAGTCTAGGGAAATCACTAGGTAGGCAATATATGTTAACCACGAGAGAGAGACTTAAGAACCGTACAAGATTAAATAATTGAGGTAGCACCAGTGTTAGTGCATTCTAAAACTAAAAGCACCTAATGCCAGGTTAATTATGACACCTATTCTGTATATCATTCAACATAAGGCACTTCAAGTTAATGGCTAGCCATTAGTTAATGGCTAGAAATAAAGCACAGGTGCCTTGACGCAAATATTCAGAGAACTTGAGGATCCCCAGGGCACTTAACAATGTTAACGGAGTTTGCGCGTATCTGGCTTGGAATTTCAAAACCAAGGATTGCCACTTCTTTACTCAGCTCTCAATGTGGGACAGTATCAAAGGCATCATACTAATCTTATCTTACAGCTAACAGCACCCGAAATGTACAGAATGCATTCAAAGAGCAGTCTCAGCACAGGAGAGAAGAGAGAAGTACAAAACTGTTCCTCCCCCTATAAGTTGCTAAAATTATTTCTCTGTATCCTACAGTCTCGCATCAAACTCTATCTACAAATAATCCACAATGTAATGTTGGGGCTAGTTTTTGTTTAAGAAGTTTCTGGTGATATAGAGTGTGTATAATGCCTTTGTTATGAAAACCGCTGACCGAACATTTCACAAGTGAAGTGGAGAGAAGGAGTAGCAATTTACAGTGCCATCGCAATGTTGAATGCCTTTGATATTTCTTTCTCGAAATGTAGGAGGTATAAGTGTGATGAATGATGATGCCTGTTTTTGTTTAAATTTTTAAGATTTCATACTTTTTCATTATGGAACAAAATATCAAAAAATAACAAAGTTAAAATGGACCAAATAAATTTTTAAAAAAATGCATAACCATAAGGTATAAAATAAAGACAAACGATTCCAGAACAAACATGTAAGTTTTAGGAGTATAATTAAGTAACATAATATGATAATGCCATGAAAAACCTTTACAGAATGCATACAAATCTAACATATTGTTTTATTTTAAGAGTTAACTAATTCTCTTCTACATTATTTGCCTTTTGGCGGGTCTAGTCTCTTTTATTTAATATTTTTTCAACATTTTTTTTATGATTATGCAATTTGACAGCTGATGTACAATACTATGTACTGTTGAAGAAATAACAGAAGAATGTGTTTTGATGTAAAAGGTAAAATTCCCAGTACAGTATCTAAGGGCACTTACATATATATTTCAAATGCCACAAACCTGTTTATTCGTGTATCATATACATATATTAGAATACCCTTTCGATCTATGGAGACATAGTTACTGCTATATGGCTCGGCACCACCAATACACCTTAGCACAACCTTGACACCCTACTACATACTTCAGTTTGTCCCCGTTTGTTCTCCAAATACAACTACAACACACTACATCACTGGACATGCTCAAAGCCTAGATTGGCATTCCTGAGTCTAGGCGCAATAGTTCACCTTCCTGTTTGCCCTTCAAATAGTTTCTGTGGCAAGCGTACCCCATATAATCTGAACAAGCTCCTCACGTCATAAACAGCAGCACACGTAATCAATCCGACGATCTGACTCCAAAAGAAACCTGTTATATGTTCCAAGCGCTCAAAAAGTATCCGGCCCGCTCCTCCTTCTCTTACCGGTCCGACCCACAAAACTGGAACAACCTACCGGAGCCCCTGGGCGTCTCACATCACCCACCGTTAGTTCTCCAATCTAGGTTCAAAACTGGCTCTTACTCAACCTCTGCACTTCTCAGAGTCCAAGATTTGTATTGATTCCCCTGGCCTTTTGTCCAATATTCCTCCACGTCTCCCCCCTCCTTCCCCTCGGGGACTTAAGGCGTATTCCCTGTCAAGGTCCCTGAGTTGGTGCTCCCGGGGGGCGGTGGAGGTGAGGGCACCTCTGATCCCATGTTCCTATAAAAACAGGTTTACAGGCCCTGTCATGTCGTACCAATAAAAACGTAAAAGTATGAGAAAATGTGAATCTCTTTATTAAATCATAAGCATGTAGCACGCGGTTCTTGTTTTGATATGAAAAGGCGTATCCTGCCGAGCACTCTATTCAAAGCCCTCTTCCCTCTTATGGGCTGAAATAAGTGACACATGATACTGATTTTTTTAAGCAAGAAGCCTGGTTCAAATCCCGGTTGGGTTCATCTCATTTGTGACATTGGACAAGCCCATTTTTCTCTCGGTTTGCCTTCAATGGCAAAAAAATGAATAAATTGTAAGTGGTTTTTTTTATACGCTATCGTTATCACCTGCAGATCAATCTCCAAAGACTATCATCGGTCCCAAGACTCACAAAGTATCCGGACGTTCCTCTCCTCCATTCCGTGCCCACCAAAACTGAACAAACCCTACCAGAGCCCTCTCATATCCACCACCAGCTGAACTTCTTTCAATCTAAGCGCCTGTCTCATCCTCTGTAATTCGTGGTATGTATTTCATTCATTTCATGACGCTCATAATATAATTTTCCTTAACTGTGCATGCAATTCTTTGTATATATCATGTATACCTGCTCGTAGTAATGTATTTTGGATTACCCATGTATTATCTTTTGTTTTACTCTGTCCCCAGGACAACTTGAAAAATCGAGATTCGGTAACTCTAAGGTTAGTATTCATGCTTTTCCTGGTAAAAATATTTATAAATATAGACATAAATGTTCAGAAAAAAAACTTAGTATTTATTATGATTAATTATTCATAACCGACCCGATGAAGACCGCAGCCCTAGCAGCACCGAAAACTTTGTGAATGTCTCTTGACCAACACTGTGAAGACAATGCACCCATATGAAGCATATTCACCAAGCATGAACCCTGAATGTGTCATCAGGGGCATGCAGGTTATGCTACTTACTGCTCGTCAGAACGGTTTACATCATTTGGGGGATGGCTGGTTGCGCCACCACCTTGAATGCTACTCCAAGAGGGGACATTGGTTCCTCAGAGATGTTGAAAAGCGTCTGAAAGAATTTTCCCAAAAGGGAAAAAGAACAAAATATGCTACAAAGCCCTTTCCACAACCAAAATGAAGTCATTTGGTATTGTGTATAATGCCATGTCATGATAGAAGAACTCATGGAAATGGTGAGTGAGAAGAGTCAGCTGCGTAGGAGACAAGAGGATGGGTGAAGTTGCAGTCGTGCACAAAATATTTTTATTTTGCCATGTACCTCACCTCTAAAATATAGAATACCTATCCAGGTTTTATCCATAGTTTCTTTTTCTTATCTCTAGTTTTATCAATTTCCCTGCTGCAGTTTTATATGCTAATTGTCTCTTTTCGCACAAAATCTGATAATATTTTTTTTACTGAACTTAGAGAATAGAAATGTTCTATCTCAAAATATTATGTTTAAAATCCCTTTAAACCGGCGCAATCCACACATAAATAAAAAAAGAATCAATCAAATTATAAACTATTCTCTTGGTAATTGACTGCCTTAGAAGTGTAACTCATTCTTTACAGTGAAAATATACTATATATTTGTCTTTTCTCGCCTCGTGAAACTAAACAAATATTTTCACTCTTCACTTACAGTACTTTACTGTATTAAGTGTGGTACCTTCTGCAACGGTGAAAGGTGGTATATATGTTGCAACAGAATAAATTCCATGATGGCCCTTAGGACCTACATTGCATTCCAAACTGTGGTAATGAAATAACTCGAATTTGTCCAAATAATTTATTTTCACAGCACACAACTTCGTATTGTATGATCTGATTTATATAGCGCCATAAAGTGTACTCAGCGCTTCACAACGAAATATATACAGGATTATAATCAATACAATACAGGGCAGAAAAAATCGACAAGGGAAAGGAATCCCTGCCCCGAAGACTTACAATCTTGCTAAGGTTTGAGGGGAATAATACAGTAGACAGCAGGTGAGGGAATACGTGCTGTAGCATTGGGTGTGCTTGGACACATGGGTGGTATACGTGAGTTGAGGACATAGCTCACTGAGTGCAGGCTATGTGGGATGGCTTGATTCTTGTGGGCAAGTTTTACAGGTCTAAGTCAGTGGGTATATGAAAAAGGTTATACACCATTTCACACGGGAACGAGTAATGGCGGGAGCCGTGGGTGAGATAGGTGTGTGTATGTCTGTCTCAGTTAAGGGAGATCCCCAGCCGCAGGAAGGGAGTAGAGTAATAGACGGTGTGAATAGATTGTGGTGGCGTTATGAGTTTTGTTGGGGGCCGTGTCTCCTCCCCGCCGTCGATTCTTCCATTTGAGGGTTGTTTGGGGAGAGGTCCGTTCTACAATAATCCGTGTTCACGGTGCGCCGAAGGTGTTGTTAGTGGGGAAGTTGGCAGAGAACCGGGACTTCACAAGGTTTTTCCCCCCTCCCTTTTTTCTCCTTCGCTTTCCCTTTCCTCCCCACCCCCCGTTGAACAGGAATAACAGACAACAGAAACATGCAATAAGGAGGGCATGTGAGCATACAGGGGAGAGAATTCCGTGATTGGAGGATAGGAAGAGTACAAATTAATCCACAGCCTTTTAGATAGTAAAAGTTTTCACCGTTGTAAAGTGTTTGTTGTTCAGAGTCCAAGATCATCCTTTCTCCAATCTAATCACCTCCACCAATTTTAACTCCCCCCACCTAGTTAACTCAAGCACACCTAAAGGTTACGAATCTGTAGCTATTGATAGTAGTAGAATCAGCTCAGACATACAATTCCCCCTTTATAATTTCTAAAACTCTAGTAGACTAATTATTTAGTTAGTAGAATGACACGCACGCACCACCATAACCCCTTAATATCATTCCGAATAACCCATGAGGTAGCTATTGATAGTGTCAGTCAGAATCCATAGCTCCACACCATCAACAAATTGAATACCCCCCTTTTTAAAATTCTTTCAGTATTGATAGTATAGTAGCAAATCTAGAGCAAAACATTCCAAATTCAATACATTTTAAAATATGTATTGTAATGATATGTACGTAGAATCCAGCCCCTCTCCAAACATCATTAAATGTTATACACCTTTGATGTTACCACACAGCCACTTACCTACAACTGTTTTACCGCATAACAATAATCAAAAATTTTAATACATGTTTTTAATATTACCCTGTATTGGGTTCTATCTTCTACACACCCATATTACTAAATAATGCAATCCATTACTAATTTTGATGCCTAAATACCTTGCAGATAAGAGTGTGATGGGAGAACAGACACATTCAAAGATTTCTCCCCCCCCGTTTTTTCCTGGTTATCACCCCGCTCAAGGCCAAGTACGACGGGTTTGTTTAAAATAAAAACAGGCACCACACACATACCCTGAAAGCTAGAACCCAACAGTGTATTGTGCGTGCTGTGTGTATAGTGCCTGTGTGTGTGCGTGCCCCGCGCTCGCCGTGCGTGTCTGCCCTGTGTTGCTGTGTGTGTGTGCTGTGTGTGTGTCGTTGTGTGGTGTGTGGAGTGTGCTGTAAAGGCAGTGCTTTGGTGTGACCAAAAATACTGTATACACCCACAAAAACAAACCCTCACCCACGCAATACATCTACACAGTAGTGACAATCACGTATCTTGCTTTCCGTCTGTTTCATAAGTAGGGTTAATCCCGCCAAACTTTTGGCCACATCGTTGTTATGTTCATAAGAAACAGGGGGGGCGAAAGGAGAACACCAAAACAGGATGTGTCTTCCTACAAAGGAAACAGAATTCACGGAATACGCACTTCCCTACATGCCTTAAAAATGGTAAAACTTTTAATAAATTTACATAAAACTTATGTTACAAAACGGCCGTTGCCCCCCTCATGCGTTGCATTAAAACCATAAATTTAATTGTACAATACCACGCCAGCAGGGTACAATGAATATACCGTTGCGAACTGGTTCACAAACTAAAATGTTAGTTGAGAGGCAAGAACGAGACACGCTAACTAGTCAGGGTAGACAACCCTCTGATTGGCACCTATGGACCAAGTGGTAGATAGAGATATGGCTTTCTACTCACTGTGTTGATTTTATAATAACCAAAATTTCCCCCCCCACGGATGGTCTATGCTCTTCACCATATACCACTAGTGGCCTTAGGGATAATAGTCTCTTACCATCTAGTAAACTATAATAGTGCCAGCTGATTGATATTTGTTTAGTTGAAGAGACGGGGTGATTTCACAGCAAGTGAACTATTGTTCTACAGCCTTTGAATCAGTGCATCATGTGCAACACACTCCTCAATGAGATCATAGAGAGAGCAGGAAGCTAGCACACAGAGTTTTGGTGAATTCCAAATAAAGCAAGTAGTAGGTTTGACTATAGATATGAGTCCAGGAGCACAAAGCACCCTACATAAAGTGTTTCTCAGGCTCCAAGTAGGGACTGACCAACACTTGCGCGGACAACACGCGTTTCCTCCAGCAAAGGAGCTTCCTAGTAGGCGAACAAACCATGTGTTCCATAAGCCCTGCCAGCCCACGTCACAGCCCACACGAACCACTTCTGCAGGTCAATATACAAACTAGCGGTGTTCTCCGCCCAGCTTGCACGGGATTGTGTTGTGTTTATTAATTTGTCGACTTTTGTGTGTACAGTTGTTTGGCGGTGATTGGACCCCTCCTCCCTGTTTCATAGAAATCAACACTTCCCACTTTTAAGTGCCGCTTTTTTTCAGATCTGTGAAGAAACAAATGGTCCTATAAAAACAATTTCTCCCTCAGAAAGAGGTAAATGAGACAAGTTTCACAGTTAGTGTTAGGGTACCGTAGACGGTATGCTCCGCTCGACCTGGATGAGGCTTATAATGCTTTGCCAAAGGACGTTTGGCTGGATGACCAAGCTTGTGGAAAGAGAATACACGATAAGTTATTTAACTATTCCATACTTTGTCATTGGAATGTCCTGCATTTGGAATCTTCATCTTTTTTGATGTATTTACCCCATTGTTAAATAAACAGGGGCCTTTTCCACCATTTCTTATGGCATCTTGATTTTTCCCTCCTCTTGTTCCCCTTTAGGCTAAAATCACAAAACCAACTAACAACAATTGGAAGATCCAGCAATTATGGAGTTAATTACTCAGGATGTTTCCCTCCAATATGATCATATCTGTGATCTAACAAGCCGTGCGCAAGCGAAGCATGCCCACTAGTTCACGTTTCACGTCTCCACTCATCGAGACTAAGCACGAACTCCCTGGAATTCAGACATAAGTTTCCACCTGCTCCCCTCTTGAATACTATGGAAGAAGAACAGTTCTCACGCCACTTATAGAATGGACATTCAGGTAGGTACGAACTGGGCTAATACAGGTATTCACCATGTGAAGGAAGGTGCAGCTAATGCGTCGCGTGTTTCGACGATTGTGACTGTCCATTGATGCGAGCGGGGAGATTTGTACCCTTTGATGGCCTCTAGTATAAGGCCATTAATGAACCTAGCGTCTAAAAGTAGTACCATTTATCAAATGACAATCATATGTGATAAAACAAATAATACAATAACAGGTCGTGGCGGGACAGAAGTGCTAAAGACTTACCACAGTATTTATTCACTGTGCCCCGTCCCTGATTCCGAAGAGTTTACACTCTAATGGTTTGGTAGGAAGAACGTAAAGACGACAGTAGGAGGGCATCAGCTAAGTGCCGTCTGCCAAGGGCCACAGCTTCACATGTATGATATCATGTGTGACTGTATTAGCCCACAGTGTGCTACGTATGCTTCTTTAAGCCATACCGTGTATCTTAGGTGGGTCCTAAAGGTGGATAGAGAGGTGCCTTCCAGTACGGGTATGTGACAGCGAAGGGCATTCCATCCCGCTGCCATGGGCCCCGGCCATTCATTGTCAGTGAGAAATCGGGTCCTTAGGGAGGGGACGACGGGACTTTAGATTCCAAAAGCGGGTTCCCCCTGGTAGAGAGAAGATCTCTTACCCTAAAAAAACCCTCTTATTATAAAACCACTACTAGTCTACTTTTCCTATTACAACAATACCACGTCTACACCCAATGCTCCTTACCCCTAGCATCGCCAGCCAATTCTAAATGTCTCGCACCTAGGAAGACGCAGGATAAATGGCCACCCAGCAACGGGGGGGTCGCGCGTCGTAGCTGGTCGAGATGAACGGTGGCAGTTTGATGTTATGTACTGCCTATTCCACCCTGGGAGCAGGGGGTTCCGCCCCCAGATTAAAGGGTTTACCCACCACATTTGGCCCACCCCCTGATTTATCTTTCCACGCTTGGCGTAAGCAACACCCGCGGGTTAACTGGAATGTGGTCCTAGTAAGTGGGTTTTTTACCTTGCCTTAAGACCGCCTAATGTATACTTCCCTGTTTAAAAATGTATTGTTGTTTCTGTTCCACGTGTTTGCACCAACCCAATCTCCATTTCCCCCCCCCCTCCCCTCATGGATTGATGCGGGAGGCTTAAGGGGTTAATGCAGCCACAGTTAGGAAAATACAAAATTATGTTCGGGTTCTTTTCAGAAATATTCTGGGCCTGCAAAAAAGGGATTTCCGATGAAGTTGGGTTGTGAAAGGTTGAAACAGTACGAGGGGGTTGTTGTATGTAATACCTTTAATGGCATGCAAAGGGTTATAATTGTGGTAGAGACAGCTAGGACCAGGTCTGAGAGCAGTTGGGTGTGAAATATAGCACCGGTACAATTACGTTCTCTACACAACGAGGCCCAGCTTCAAAGGATTTCCTGACAACGGGGTTAGGGGGCCCCAGGGGGTTGCGGTTACAGAAGGAGATATCAGAAGAGTGACCTTATTAAATACTAAGAATAAGTATGAGACTGTTCCTAGGCCCCCATGAACGTGCTATTAAGCTACATGTGTGTACTTGTATTTTCCGGGAACGATTGAAATAAGGATTAACACGGACACCTGATGTACTACGAGGTACTAATAGACAGAATATTAATTTTTCTAGTCTTAATGTGTGTAGTATCTACACGGATAATATTTAGTCTTATTTCCTGCGGGAGTGCGGAGATGGTTAATGCGTTTTCCCCCTTACTTCTGTCCTGTTGTGCTTAAGGCCTTTTTCCTATAATACTGGCTCCCGCGTGCCCCCGTAAGTAATACGAACTGAAGTTTTTATGAAGTTATTAGATACGGAAAAGAAGTTTTTAAACATTTATTTGGGTGGGAGGGTTTTACCTTCGGGGAAAAGACTCGCCAAACCTACCATGGACCCTTTATGAGAGGGGCTGGTAGGCTGTGTTCAATTGGACAATAATTGTTAAATAAACAAGGATCAGCCTATGCTGTCGTGCTAGGACGGCCCCAGTAGCCGATTGGTCACAGGAACACCCACACGTAAGTGTTTCACGGATAAATAAAAACGTTCAGGGCTTTTTTCTCCACTCTTAGCCGTAACATATTAAATGCGGGTACATGTCCATTTACAGCCCAAACCATAAATCCCCTGCTCCCACTTGGGACCGAGGCAAAAATGATAATACATCATAATAACACAGTTTTTCAGACCTATCTGCACGGTGGCTGGCTAAACCAGAACCTTCAAAAAACACCAGTAAGGGACTTTAAGCAGTCAGTAACACACAAATGAAAACCGTACTTTAGTTTCCGTGAGAGTTTTTAACGGAGTCTTCGGTGTACGAACATCCCTATGTGCTAAGGTCAAGCCCAGCACAGTGTGCCCCTTCACTCTCTCTCCTCTTCCTGGTATCGCCCACTACTGCCTAGTCATCATGATCCTTATCTACCTTTCTTGGCTCTCAGGTGTCAGCTCTAAAGAGTTTTTGATCCTAAATCTCACCTGGAGGTTTCTTAACCCTTACTAGTGCCTGGATGAAGCCACTCAGAATATGCTCTCCAGGGTAAACGAGAGGAGTTGACTTAACTCTGTCAATACCTCCCCACTGCTCTTGTGCCGGCTGGATACCGTGCTCCCAACACGGCTGAAGCTCTCCGACCCGTCCACTCCTTCCCTGACAAAAAATAGCACTTTCCATTGGCCGCCTTCCCATGGCTCTATCGGATGACATATCAAAAGAGAAGGGTTGGAGCCAAATTATACCCCCCACCTGGTCAAACTTGGATTTGCTGTCCTCATGGTGTTTACCACAAACTTAAGTGGCGCCCCTCCCCCCATGGTCTAGTGACCAGGGTGAAGTGTACTCCGGCGACATAAGCGTTCAAGGCCTCTCTATCACAATTCAGCCCATTCCCTACAGCGAGGCACCCATCCATTATCAAATAACGGACATACCTCCCCACTTCCCCTTGGTGAACCGCTTCAGGCGTTGACCGCCTATGGGGTGTTCAACACCATTTCAAATTGACAGAGAACAAGAACGCTCCCAGTCTACCTCTTAAGGCCATCGAGTCTGGATGCTGAAGGCTCTTATTAAATCTTCGCCCGGATTTTCGAACGAGCGGCGCCGGGCCCCTATGAAAGGCCACCTCTTTGTACCGTATCGTCATCAAAGGCGTCTTGGCACTCCCAATGACCCATTTAACTTGCCCGGTCGGTGCGGCCCACTATTTTTTTGTCAGACCCTCGGTAGGGGTTGCGATACTTCTGGAAAAATTGGGGATTAAACCGCCGGGGTAAACCTGGCTACCCCAAAAGGGAAGGGGACCTGTGTTTGTCCGTGGGGTGGGGACGTCCGTATGGCCAGCGCCCAACCTTGCTACCCGCAGTCGGCCCCTTACATATCCCTCACCCAATGGCATAGCCCCACCAGTACTTTGTTTCACGTGGATTTAACACAGGGCACATTTCTTTGGATTCTTGCAGTTGAGCACCACTCTGCTTATCTCTCTTTTATGGGAGTGTACGTTATGGAATGCCCATAACCTTTTTCCTATATGCGACTGCCATAGTCTGCGTGGTTGTAGCCCACTGACCAATGTCATCCAAGTAGGACACGGCATATGCCCTATGGGGTCATCAGTAAAAACTTGATTCACAGGAAACGTGGAAACGTGGCTGGAGCACACCATTGGTAACCCCCAAATGCGCCCCCATAGTGCACGAATTTTTGGTAAAACGATGTAGTTTGAGGGGTGGCTCAGAACGCCAGTTTTTTCTGCATCTTGATTCCTCCCCGCCACCGAGGATCTGACAATAGACTCTTCGTGAGACGTCTCACGAGTGCGAGCTATACTCTGCTTACCAAGCGAATATACGCATATTCCATCCACCCTATGGCATTGATATGCATCAACCATTTGGATACAGCCCATCTTACCTGTGCATTGTTCACGCAAAAACCTCTACATTTCTCATCTGGTTTAGGGGAACAACACGATTCTAGGGCGGCTACACCATTCCTTTGTGTGGACCCTCCCAGCTCCCGCCCAATTCCAACATGTCTACGTATCTCCCTCTTCTACAAGTGTCGTCTTACTTCGGCCCCTTTCTGGGCCATCTTCATAGGGGACGGGACCCCGTACTTTTATTAGCCCACAGGTCTGTCCCTCAACTCCTTATGCGGCACACTAAAATCATGTCTGCCCTGGAGCTCAGGAAAAAACAATTCTGGCGAACTGTTGGTTTCACATACATCAGTAGGCTGACCTTTGTTCCGTTGTTAATTGCTCTCCCATGGGAACCCTGATGGTTAGTGTACGTACTAACCCTCTGCGAGCTTTGGACCACAAACCGTCGCTACTTTATAGAGGGTGAATTGAACAGCGACATCCCCCCCTCATCGGTTTCCATGGGTTTAGGCAGGTTCCGTTGGTAGCCATTTGTCTTACCCCCTTTCCCCTGGCCCCTGGTTGAGAGATCCTCATTAGGTCATCCTTCCACGTGTTGCACGACGGAGATCTGGGAAAGGCCACTCCTGCCACCTTCGCAAGGGTTTATCTCTTGATGTAGGTAGCTAGTAGCCATCCATCCCGTGCCGTCCCAGGTTGGAAGACCTCAAGCAAGCATTTGGCTTCCCTTGTACTGCCTTTCTTGACGTCCTGAGAAGGATTTACAGGGTTTCCTTCGCAAACCGAGCTATCATGTCTAGTTTCGCGGTTTGGGGTTCTAAGGTTTTCATGAAATATTCTGAAGGGTATTCTTGGAGGGGGAGGGCTCCTCCCCCTCCCAGGATTCCTTCAGAGGTCGATGTGAATACCCACGAGGTTGGCCGTCCATACTAGGACCGCGCAAACGGGGAGAAGTGAATGAAGGAAAAAACTGTGGATGATTCTGTGGGAATCTCGTTTCGCCCCCTACAGAGCAAAAAAAAGTGACAAGGGAGAAATTCATCCCAAGCTTTCGATTTCTCTTCAGGTGTTTTCTAACACCCAAACTCCTAACGCATAGTTTTTATATAGTCCTACCTGGTCTACACCTCTCTATTCTCCATTACCATCAGTTCTGGGATGCTAGACTAGACCGAGGCTCCGGAGGACTTTACCTTCTAATAACTTCAGGAACATCGCATAACTTGCCCCATAGAAATTTGTTCCCTTATCTCCCGTAACCGTTAACAACTTACCTGGGGTTAATTCATACACTCAGAAAACAGTTTTTAACAAGCTCCTGTGAGCAATATATGTTTCGCAGGTGCAATGACTATCAGAGGGAATTTAGGCATCAGGATATGGTGGCCTATAATTTCAACAAACACGAGGATATAAGGTTCTGTCCCTTCGCAGAGGTGGGTCTAAAGGTCCTTCTGATACAGATCACACTCACCACAATTCTCTCCGACCATCTAGGACTGGGCTTTTCTTTGTATTTAACACATTGCGTTGCGTTAGGAACAAAGGCTAGACCGGTTATGTCATTTTCGGTCGAGATTTCTTGGCATTCAGCGACATGTCTACAACTATCGTTTCATGATCTCTACAAGGATGGCCCCTCCGGCCAGTATTCAAACAGGGACAGAGATGCGTCCGTGGTATATCTTTCTTGCCCAAATGACTTAACCCTGGGGGATGCAGCTAAGGGCTAGGGGTAAACACTGTTTGAATCAACACCTTAGGTTACTAGCACTTTACCGATGAACTTCTACTGCCTTTTGGTGTACCTGCTAATTTTTAACACCTTATTTCACATACGCATATCTAATGAGCTATGTGTTCAATTCCCTCAACCCCAGGTTCAAAATGTTGGAACAATCTTACCACCTTGTCTCAATTCTATTATCTTTGTTGTTGACTTGTTCCACCACCTTCCTCATATGTCTAGCCTAGAGTGGGGGTGTCATCCTTCTGACTCTTGAGGGAAGTCAGGAAGACTCCAGGTCTGCGCAAACCTCCCTGTATCCATCTGTTTTTCCCCACATCTGTAACTCCCCGGGCCATGACCTGGCAGGCCTTTGGGCTGACTAACTGTTACAAAATGCTCCCATTGCCTTTGTCTACACACCCACTCCACTAGTTGTCCTTAGGGCAGTTCTATGTCTAACGTCGCTTTGGGCAGGACATGGTGTGGTATTAGGGGGATAAATCTGCCTTCTGCCCGGGAAAATTGGGAACAATAGGTTCCCTACGCTGCTCGTTGCCGGTACACAGAGAAGTTGGACTCCGTAGGAGTAGGGTTGCCATCTACAAGGTTTCGAGAGAGGGCAGTCCAGCCAAGGAGAACAGGAGCAGGTAGCACAGGGGAAGCTAGCCAACCCCCACAATTTATAGGTCAGACCTCTTATACTAGGATATCCGCTCCAGTGCCCCTAACGTTCCCGTCAATTCTGGGTATCGCTTTTGTTTCCCATGGACTACCTCCGCAGTATTTCCTTAGGAGGTATCATTACCGCATAGTTCTAGTGCTTGGAATCCGCGCCCTACTAGGATCAACCGGGTTTTCAAGAGCCCGAGCTCTAGACTACTGGCCGTGACTTTGGTACACCCTCCAGAGATTGCGGGGACTAACATACGGATTGTCTCGACCGTCCGCGGAGACCAAGCTGTGGGTCCAGGGGTCTGCCATCATGACACAGTCCATGCTTCATCTCTCTGCAGTCCGGGGCAAACTCTGGTCACCCGCTGGCAAGCTTCGACGGGGCTCGGGTGGAGGAGCCTTGATTGCGTTGGAGACGGGATATGGATTCCCTATGCTTGGGGTAGTGGTGGGGTTGGTTGTATATATCCGGGTGCGGTGAAGGGAGTCAAGGTATCTCGGGAAATGTGCGGGTGGCGGCCCCTCCTTGAGTGATACTCCCGTGGACCTCACCTGCGGAAACAGGTATGGGCGATCCCCTTGCAAGTGACGTTTTTTGTCACCAGGAACCTCCGAGATGCGGAAAGGGGTCTTCCGAACCGGGTGGTTGATGGGAATCTCTCCGAAGCAGGGTAAGAGCGGTGTCCGGGCCGGCGTTGTACGGACAACCTTGCATTTGGTCTGCATATCTGCCTTATTTTCATGATATTCACCCGGAAGCACAACTGGGTTCCCCCCTGCACTATCGGCGACGTTTCCCAGAGATCCCTCCCTGTGCCAGCGTGTTGGTGTCCCTGCCCCCAGGAAGTTTTTCCACCACAGAGGCCGCTGCAATCCAGCGGAAAATGAGCGTAGCGTGTCTTGTGTACCCCAGGCGTGGAGGCTGGGGGAGGGGTTGAGCCCCCGTGGCGTCTGAGGGAGGGGGGCCGCAGTATCTGTCTATGAACGGCTCGAGCACCAAAACGTGTTCCAACGGATCTCGGCAACTGTCATGATCTTCCGTTGTGTTATTCAACTACCTGGCTTTACATTATAAGCTTACCCATAAGCCCTTCTGGTTGCGCGTCATTACCCACCCGGGTGTTCTCGGTTTGTATATTTGAAGGTAGGAACGGGTACGGTTAGGGCTCTGCGATGTGTAGGCATAGTTGCGATCAGACAGCTAATTTAGTTTCAGATAGTCCTATGTGCTCGCTTACGCTAGAAGATGCAGGAGTAGGTGAGCCTTCTGGACTTACCCTCTGAGGAGTGGAGACTAGAGCGTTACCCAGATCCAATGTACACAGCCGTGGGGTCAGGTGGCACAACTTTCAATACAGCGAGGAGAAGATTCTGGGTCTTAGTTTTGAGCGCTCACTTAGGGCAGCTATCACCGTTGAGGGTTATTTGGAATCCCTGGTATGCCCTTGGGCGGGTGGCGGCCTTTTTTTCGACAGCAGTGGCGAGTAGAGTTTTGCTTGAGCGATAGCCGGGCCCTTGAGAGTTGGGTCATCTGCTGGGCGGGGTGGTTTCAGCCGGTCTAGGATGAGACTATTTATGTACATGTGTTATTCCCATTTTCTGGGCCTCTTGTCGCTCTGTTGTATTTGTAAGCTGCGAGCCGCGCTGCTTCAAGGAACTGAGAAAACCATAGTGTGACACTGTAACATTTAATGTAGGGAAGAATGGGTGGGGGGATTAAAAACACTCACAATGTGCAAGTTAAAATATAGCAATATGTGATTTATAATCATCACCAAGGCAGGTACAATCCGCAACACGTAGAGAGTCTAAGAAAAGCTGGAATCAGGCTCCCAAACAGCGGTGTCTCTCCGGTACCCCTTGAAATCCTCCAAATCGGTAAAGTATCAGATTAAGCCTCACTATAACTCCATGTGCTCCCCGGCCGTAAAGGATGCACACAACGTGATGACGTAATGTCGCAAGGTACGTCCCTGACGCGTTTCATCTCAACAAATGCCACTTTATAAAAAATAAAAAAAAGTTGCATTTGTTGCGATGAAACGCGTCAGGGACGTACCTTGCGTATTGACCACTCCCTAAGGCCGAAACGCGTAGGAGCAGGTCCAGTAGGCAGGATCCCCTGTTTTGTCCCCCCTTGGGACATGGTCACGTGCTGAGAGCTTTGCTCCTTGTTTCCTCCCCAGACACTGCTGAGTACCTGACTTGAGGTGATGTATTGTGTATTTTGCTGTGCAGATTATGGTGTGCAATTTTGACTATAACATGTGTGCTGTACAT
>WSYH01009938.1:0-24538 GCA_036426205.1 Ascaphus truei | reverse complement strand
ATCATTGAGCCTTGTGTGTGTCTGCGTGGGGGAGGGGGGTAAAGTTGCATGAAGAATTAGCTGTACTGTAGGTCAAAGACATATTTTCAACAGGTCATCATAATTTTTTGATCCCCACACTGTCACGCTGCGCTCACCACAATCAGGACTGAAGACCGCGGGGCTGAGGTGGGGATGGAAAGACACCGACCCACAACCACACAGTCTGGTCCGGAATGCGTTGTCCAAGTTGCATAGCGTAGTAGGGTTGGAGAGGTCAGGGTAATCAGGGTACTAGCCGTGGTTCAGTGTTGGAGAGTGGAGGATGGTAGATATCCGTAAGCCAGGGTACAGGGTTTGCGAAGGTAGAATGGTCAAGTGACAAAGCCGGGGTCAAGCATTGGAGAGTGTGGGAATCCGTAGAACAGCCAAAGGTCACGACAGGAGAGAACAGACAGGTCAAGGCAAGCAGGGAACAAGGCACAACGAAACAGCAGCAGTGAGCACAGTGCATAAACAGGAGTTTATGCTCAGCAGGGGAGCACAGACAGGAGTAGGTAGATACACTGGCGACACACTTTATTCGAGCTTGGCTAGTCCCACGAATTCGGGTATACCCGGGTGTATTGAGGTTTGTGACTGTTTTCTGCCCGAGTACATTGAGTTATTTTCCAAGCAGGGATTGAAGCATTTTATTCCCGCTGGCTGCAATACTGCACAGTATATATATATAAACTGCATTACAATTCATGAATTTATGCCATCTGGTAGACACGCGAAGCATTGCAGCCTATTAAATCCTAATCATTATCATTTAACAGATCAGCCGCCCATCAGCCAGGCATGAACCCAGGCTGGGAAGGCAAATGCAACGGGGCTTGTCAGAGGTTAGGAGTGGCACATTCCAGGTATCTGCCAGGTACATACCGGGTATTTGCTCGAATAAAGTGTGTCGGTGCAGTATAGGGAGAAGGATCCAATTACCTTGCAAGGGTGTGATCTGATCCTACAGTCTAGATATATAGTTGCATGATACCAGCAGTACAAATTCATGGGTGAAGGGTGGGTATCGTGCCTGTGTGGCTTAACCATTAATTACCTTTGCGGTTATTATCGATAGGTGTTTAAGGGGGTAATTGATATTGAATGTAATTGCAATGTATTGGCTTTGTATTGCATGTACAGTATGTTGTGGACAAGACAAGGATTTTGCTGGCAACGGACACTTCGTATGATGAGGTCAGTGTATCTTATTTATTTGTATATGCTAGTTAATGTTTTTATAATGGGCAATAATCTATTATCCATATCTGGATAATAGTATTTGCACATTATTGTACTGTAGGTGTTGGGGGGGGAGGGTGTATGTATTGAATGTATAGGCCAGGTTATTTTTTTACATTCAGGGTTACTCCGTGGTTTGCGTGGGACTCTGGAGACCACCGCGGGGAATCCTCGGGTATCCTAAAGGGTATCAAGGCTGGTGGTTCCACGGGTGACACTGCGGATGATGATTGGTGGGTCCCCACTCTGTGGGGCACGCGGACCCGTGTCTGGGGCATGACATGATGTGGTCCCACTCTGTGTGGGGGACTCCGACCCGTAGGTGCGGGGATGATGATGTGTCGGTCCCACTTCTGTTTGGGGCACCGCGACCCATAGTGAGCACCGTGAGTCCAGACCCCATGGGACACACCGAGGCCCCGCAGACACCTGTGGGTTTGTACCGGGGCTCCCAGACATCCTTGGGCCTACCGTGGGGACCCAATTGTGGCTCACGGTGACCCAAGGAGACCACCTGGGCGCCATGGTGCTGGGCAGGATCACAAGCAGGCATCCAGAACCTGTGGAATGCTGCTGGTAAACTGTAGGTTGTCATGGTGCCCTGGCACCGGGACTAGCGTTGGGCTGCGTTATGGACCCTGATGTAAAAGATAAATCTTGTATTTATGGGGGGGGGCACAGGGGGTGGGTAATGTATTTAATAAATAGAATGCTGTTTATTGTGGGGCTGTGCATTGTTTTGATTGCGTGGACTGGGGTGGTGGGGGGGGGTGGGGGGGTTCCCCAACGGTATGTGGGTAGGCCTCCTTGTGGGTAGTTAGTGGGTGAGGGTTGAGGGTGGTTAGGCCTCAGGGGTGGGGGGTTAGAGTGGGAGGGGAGGTATGTACAGTAGGCGTCCGAGTGGTGGGTGAGGGTGGGTTAACCCCTTCATGACTGTTAGCGGTTAAAAACAGCTATGTGATTAAGGGTTAGGGACATACTTTGAAAGTGTAATTTTTTCTCGGTTACTGTACAGCGGCGGAGGTTGCCATGGGTAGTGGGTAGTGTATTGAATGTTTATTGGTATATATGCCTTAAACCCCTTCATTACCTTAGAGTCAACGCTGCTGAATGAAGTCATTTCTGAACTTTTAATAATATTGTGCAGGAGCAGGGGGTCCCTGAGATTAGATTTCCGTCTCAGGGAACCCCCTGTCACTGTACAATATTATTAAAAATACAGAAATGCTGCTTCTTACCAATAGCGCATAGCGCTAAGCTAAGTGATTCTTTAATGATGTGTGTGTTTATTCACAGTGTAGATGTGCAGGGGGTCTCCAGAGCAGAGCGCACAGGTTTCAGGTTGGGGACCCGGCCCCCTGAGATACAGGCCCCTTTAGGGGGTGTCGGTATCCCTCTCGTCTGCTTCGTTAAGGCCGCGATCACGTGATCGGGCTTAACGCAGAGCACTGCACTCAGAAACACAGGCCAGGCAGATTTAACACACAACACAATAGGGGGAGGTTTTTTTTACATAGATTGCAGGGAAGCTTAACGCACACAAACAATAGGGGGATAGGGGAGGGGTTTTTACATAGATTAGAGAGAGAAGGCAGGGAGTTTTAAAAGCGAGAATAGGGGGAGGGGGTTTTACATAGATTAGAGAGAAGGCAGGGAGTTTTAACACAGACGTGAAAAATATGTATGAATGTATTAATTGTTTATTATGCCTAACCCCTTCATTGCCTTAGGGCTATCCGCTATGGTTGACGCAGCATTTTTCGTATTTTTAATAATATTGATCAGGAGCAGGGGGGGGTCCCTGAGCATTATTCTGGCTTGGGGGAACACCCCTGCTCACTGGACATAATTTAAAATACACAAATGATGCTTCTTTACCATAGCGCATAGACGCTAAGGTAAAGAACGAGTGTGTTTATACTGTATATTTTATGGTTATTGATACTGTACATGTGCAGAGGGTTTCCAGAGCAGAAGTGCACAGGTTTCAGGGTGCGGACCCCGTGCCCCCGAGATACAGGCCCCTAGGGGGTGCGGTATTCTCCTGCGTTTAAAAAGCCCCGATCACGTGACCGCGGCCTGTTAAACCAAGCAGAGCAGAGGAATACCGGCACCCCCTAAGGGGTGTATCTCGGGGGGCACGGGGTCCCCAGACCTAAAACCAACGCGATTCAGCTCCAGAGACCCCTGCCATCTACACTATCAATTCAAATGTATTTCAAATGTATTTATTGTCATTTATTTATTTATTTAATTATTATTTATTTTTTGGCGGCTGCTTGTGTGTGTGTATTTTTTTATGTGGGTAGGGGGGGTGGGTGAATGGGTATTAGCCCCAACGTGGTTGGGGAGGGCTGCGGGGGGGGGGTAGGGGAGGGCTTAACCCCTTCATGACCGTACGGTATAACTGCTACGGTCGTGAAGGGGTTAAGTGCACCCGCAACCCCCCCCCCCTCCCGCAAGTCCTAAACTAAACACAAGGGCCAATACCCCCCTCACCCATCCCTCACACACACAATAAAGCGGGCACAGTGGGTTAACCCTTCAGCCTAGCTGCTATCCGCTATGGTAATGACGCAGCATTTTCCGTATTTTAATAATATTGATCAGGAGCAGGGGGGGGTCCCTGAGCATTAATTTCTGGCTCAGGGAATCCCCTGCTCACTGTACAATAATTATTAAAATAACAAATGATGCTTCTTTACCATGCGCATAGACGCTAAGGTAAAGAACGAGTGTTTATTTATACTGTAATTGTATGTGTTTTATTGTAACTGTACATGTGCAGAGGGTCTCAGAGCAGAAGCGCACAGGTTTCAGGTCTGGGGACCCGCTGCCCCCGAGATACAGGCCCCTTTAGGGGGTGCGGGGTACCCTCTGCTTCGCTTGGTTACAGCGCGGTCACGTGATCGGGGCCTTTAACGCAGAGGATACCGGCACCCCCTAAAGGGCCTGTATCTCGGGGGCACGGGTCCCCCGACCTAACCAACGCGATTCAGCTCCGACCCCCTGCACATCTATACAATCAATAAAAATGTATTTCAAATAATTTTTTATTGTGCCGATGTTTGCGAAGAGAGGAGGCAGCGGATCTCTCTCTCTGAAACACATCACGCCCCCGCCGCCCATACAGTAGTATCATTTATGTATATGCATACGTACCAATAGCACCAGAAGCGGTAAGGCTAGTGAAACAATAGAAGTGGGGGGAGGCAATTGCGTTGAAAGAATCTTCCGGCTATGGAAGCGGCGAACCCAGCGCTCGAGACGTTTTGCGCGGCGGCGTTTACTTCACGGCGGGTGCTCAGCGCGAGATTCCTCCCTAGGGAGCAACCGACGGCAAAGCATTTCAGAAGCGTGCTTTTGCACGAACCGAAAGAGCGGCGAGGTAGCGCGGTGGTGGACTACTGCAGTGTGAACACGTCAGCGGGGGGCGGGATCGGTGGTGGTCTGCGGCGGCGCTTACAGTCATAGCCCCCTGTTCACATGGACCACCAGCTTTATTGAACACTTTTAACTACCGGGGATCATTGCTTGAGCAAAGCCATAAGTCGATAAAATAAATTGCGTTTATTCACCTAATGAAGTAACACTAAGTTTCACAAAAAAACAGAAAAAGACACCACGTACTTTAGGAAACGGGAAAAACAACAACTATCCATCTTTCCATTGCAATCACACATCAAAATACTTCAAGGCCCCACTTTTCATTTCCTGTGGCTCCTCTGCTGCTGAATTCCGGTCTCACTTCTCATCTGAGAACTGTAGACCATTTATCAAGGGGTGGAACTTTCCAATGGGACTGATCTCAGGTGAATCACACAGAAGATGAAACTGATGAAACTCTTTGATTGATCTTTAGAAACTGATGAATCTTGAGTGGGGTTAAAATCTGTGATGGTGATGAAAATCCTTGCCTTCACCCCAACCCCCTCCTCCAACGTTCCCCTGGCTTGCACCAGCTTATTATACCACCTGGCCCAACACCCCCTTGCTCAGTGACAGCATAACTGCTTCTGTGTCAAAAGCCCCCCATTTGCTAAGCTTAAACCCATTTGAAGCTCTAACTTTTTTGTATACAATCCTGAGGGCCCCCCAGCCCCCCCGGTCCCTTAAAAGCCAGGCCTTCGGAATGGTGGCCATAAACTAGCCTCACTTCCTGGCACACATTAAAAATCTTATTAATTACACTTTACAACAATCCTGTCCCTCCCTGTCATTAATTCCCCCCCTGCAATAACTATGAAACCTACAGAAGAGCCATGCCAGCGTTTATGCATGTTCCACCCAGTGTACCTAGAATAAATATATAACGTCTACATGTCTCTCTCCTATAATTTGGCATACAAAAAAATTTAACATTAAACTTCCTCCAATCATATCAAGCTTGGGCGGATGGGTTACAGCCCCGCAAATATCTCTTTTCCTTAATTCAAAACATTATTACCCTAACATTATAAGATTTTCCCCCTGAACCCCTATTTAATTTAATCAAACCACCTCCGTCTTATACCTGTGCTTGAGTGTGGGGGATATACATTAAACTCCTTGTGTTTCCAATTTTTACCTTTTCCTGACTCTGTCTGAAGGCAGATAAGCATCCCAGCACCTCTGAAACCGTAAACACAAACGGGCAATTGTCTCATATTTTGCACAGTCCAGCTTAAGCATACACAATGGCCCGGGCCAAAGAGCTACACTCGAGGACCCCAAAAACACGGGTCAGGGGGTTAACAAGTGGCGCTTGACCTTTATTCAATAACCCTGGTTCTCCCTTCCCCTCCCAGTCCTCCCCCCTCACACACACCCCCTTGAGGTGGAACCTCCGGGCGACCCATGGATGGTTTAGAGAATGTCTAGGTGGGAATGGCAGCATGAAATTAGACGGTTAGGCATGGACCTGTCGATGGAATTCCCTCTCCTCTCCTCCGGGCACCAAGCCCTTCCAGTGTATGAGGTACTGCCAATCCTCTCTGGAATTCTGGAGTTGAGAATGATTGCACTTCAATTCCTGTTGGTCCTCCCACCAGTCCTTGTGACAGGGTTTCAGAAGGGCAGGAGTGGAAAGACGGAGGGAATCTCTCTTTTCTTGGCAGTTCTAGCCGCTAGATACCGTGTTGATCCTTTCTGTGTAGGCAGGGGCAGAGTAAAAGAGTCCTGGTTGCCAGTTTGGGTGAGGTTACATTTATACGAATGTTTTTTTTGGATAAACCCAGACCTTTTTGCTCTACACGAATTACCCTGGGACACTCTATGCGTCGTTGACGTCTCTTGTCTCTCTGTCAGTTTCCCGGTCGTGCCATAGGTTCAGTTGAATCTTCTGCCAACAAGTACTTGTAAGTGTAGGTCCGGTCCCTCTGCAATTCGCACCCAGACTCCGGGTATAAGAGAAGGGAGCGCAGGAAGGTATGGAAGCCCATAATTGTGACCAGGAATGGTGTGCTGTTCTGATGATTCCAATTTCCGAGAGATAATTGTGAGAATTCGTGCCCAATGGAAGGAGTTCTTGCCCAGTCGTCTTGAGTATACCCAATAAAACACCTTACAAATTGCTCCAGTGACTTATTACGTTAGTTTCAGTTTGCCCATGTCTGAGGGGTATAGCCCTACGAAAATTCAGTTGGCGTCCCAGACTATTACAAAATTAACACGCCTCTGAACCAGGGAGATGAATGTGGATCCTCGTCGGAACTATGACCTGGGGGGGGCCCCCCCATGTACCTGAAAATCCTCCCTAATGAAAAGTCGGACAACATGGGACGGGGTGTGGGTAGGCCGCTTTCATTAGGAGATGAAGGTGTGCCTGCTCTCGAAAACCTGTCCCCACTACAAGGATGGTATCCATACCAATGAAATGGGCAACTAAAAGAGTAGAAGCAGATAGAGTGGTACACCATGGGAAGTGCAGATGGGGAAAAGGTGTTTGAAGGAGACTGCAGGCTTTGTGTGCGTGGATTTTTTCCATGCTCATGGTGGCACTTGTAGGCTACGAAACCCTGGTATGTCTTCTCCGCATGGTTGTGCCACCAGATAGGTTCGTGTCTAGTAAGTCGGTAGTAGTTCTCTTGGTGCCAGGATGACACTGTCTTGGATGATGTCCCCACTCCATACGAACTACTTGTGTAGCGAAAAGGGGAGAGAACAAACGGTCCTCCGGAACCATGAGTCGCTGGGATGTTTGGTCTGGGACCTGGTAATCTCAGACATGCAATGAAAGTTATGTGTCCTGCAACATTGCAAGGGTGACGAGGAGAATGTGTACCTCCTGCTGTCACAACGTGTGTTATCCTCTGCCAGATTGTCCGGAGCACAAGCTCAGCTTTTAATTTCTTAGACCCTGAAATTAGGAGATAACGACTGTTGAGAAACAGGTTATGAATAGGGACGCACTTGCCATGCCCAGACACAAGTCGACCGTGTCCCTCAATAGTACTTACCACTAAAATGTTTTATGGTCTGGTTATGGTATCGTGATGGGCATCTCAGTACCATCCAGTAAGTCTTCACTCCTCAAACCATCGTTGTTGCGAGGGATTCACGGGTTCTTCATGAGATTGCATTTGGGGGAGGAAAATTTTTAGAGAAAGAACGGCACAGGGGTGAGTTGAGCTTGGCAGGATTCTTTTATTTGGGAGAGTAGGCTCCTCTCCTACCTACGGAGACGTAAACCTCACAAAAAAACATGGTAAGACGTGTAGGGGTCTGGGTGTACCAAGATGGGTGCTGAGATTCGAATGCCTTCTTTATCCTATCGAAGGCCTGTGAGAGTCGTCAGACCAATTCGTAGTGTCGAAGCACACGGATGCTGTGTAAGAACGAGACTAGCGTGCTACTAACGATGAGATCCTGAATGAAACCTCTTGGTAATCGTTGGCAGAGCCAAAGAACCTTTGGTGATGCCTGAGGTACAGAGGAGTAAAGGGCCACTCGTTGTGACATCTTTGATTGCGGTAGGATAATGTGGAACCATAGTGAGACCGGTAGGATGATACAATGTAGCCGAGAAAGAAGTAGATCTTTGGTTGGAAATTACCTTTCTCGAGCTTGGCGAATAATGGTGGTTCTATCTAAAGCGCGATGTTGTAAGACTTGATTGAATGTGCCGTATGTTCCATCGTGGATCTGGAAAAAATTGGATATCGTCTATGTGATACTAACACAGACGGTTCCAGAGGTCTCTGAAGAGGTCCATGACCAAAGTCGTTGGAGAAAGCAGGGGCAGTTACATAGTACCAAACGGCATGACCCGGGGGTACCATAGTACGCATTCTGTCCGTCATATTAAACGCACGTCTTCCATTGTCCTTGTCTGATCTGACCAGATTATAGCGCTCCTGTGAGATCCAATTTCGTGGAAAATTCCTAGCTCCTTGAGTTTGTCAAACAATCAGCTATCAAGGACAACCACGGTATGTAGGTCCGGATGGTATGAGCGATTTTTTCATGTGTGAGTTATTGAGACGATGATTAGTCTATGGCAGGGTGTGAGGGTACCAGATCCTTCTCCTTGACAAAGAAGAAGCCTGCAAACTAGCGGTGATTAGGTGATTTGAATGAACCCACTCTGGAGGTTCTCCT
Source organism: Ascaphus truei (assembly GCA_036426205.1). Classification (NCBI taxonomy): domain Eukaryota; kingdom Metazoa; phylum Chordata; class Amphibia; order Anura; family Ascaphidae; genus Ascaphus; species Ascaphus truei. The sequence continues at coordinate 15,697 of WSYH01009938.1, read as the reverse complement.
GTTAAATATTGTCTAATTAGCCTGGGTCTCAGGTATAACAATGGATAGGACTATCTCCGCTCGGGGGAAATGGCACCACGAAGAATATCTATTGGACGAATCGTACCATCGATACTATGGGCGAAGGAAAGTTCCTCTGTCCCGTTTTTATCGACTACATCCGTCCATTCTTATTACCCACGGCAGTGTGTATCTGTTCAGGATCCGTGACCTCCATCCCTGTCACGTACGCACTCCTTAGGTCAGGACATACAATGTTTCAAGCACTAGGAACTCCATCGTAAAAGAGTGCGACTCTGTCCAGCGATGATGGTATTGTGGATTGGAGCCACAGAAGTCCCAAAGGAACAAAGTCTCGGAGGGGTGGGGTGATATAGAACCAGTGGTATGGGCTCGGGAGTTGAAGTCTACCGGGTACGAGAGCTGATGGGGTGTAGACTGAGGGAATCTATATTAACGCGGGCTTGCAAGGTTCGTCATCGATGGCTTCAAGGCCTACCAGTCGATTTTGCGTTACCAAGGTCGTATCTATGCTTGATCGCGAACTATCCTGATCTGACGAAGTTTCCCCATGACCCTGGAATCCCGAAAGGCCCGTGGTATGAACTGTGAAAGTTTCAGCGAGTAGGAGAGGGAGGTAACTCCTAGTGGAGGGTGTAGTTGGGAGGGGAAAGGTGTGCTGGTTTGCCAAGAGTGATCCTCCTAACTCTCCTGGCGTGTGCAATTTTCACCTTTCAAACCACGCGTACAGTTGATCACTCCAAGTGTCCGTTGTGGCGTATGAGTAAAGAGTAGTAGAGCACAAAACTTGACCATCTTTACCGTTTGCCGCTCCATAGGGCGACGAAGACTAGTTCACCTACGCTGCATGGGTTCGTCTAGAGTGGGAGCGTGGGAAGGTCAGGTCCTATGGTGGAAAAGGAGGAAGATTGTTACCGTAAGGATGTTTGTTTTTCTCTCCTCTTTCTTTCTTGGGACGCTGACTCATCGGATGCCACGAGTTGACCAGGTCCTCAAATCCAGCGGGGTCGGGTCGAAGAGTTGCGTTCGTTACTTCAAGATTTGGTACAGGCCATGCAGAAGACTGGGATAGGGCCTCGTCGTTCCACCCCGGTTCTCCGTAGGCCACTGTCCGGAAATCAGTGATAGACGCCACATTACGGTCTCCCGGGAATATTAAGAGCAGAGTAATGCGGCGGTACCTTCGCCCGCGGGGTGTCACAACCCCTTCTGAACTCGGCGATGAAGATGGCGAGATCTGCGACTCAGATCTGGACTTTGCTTCCCAGTGGGACGAGGGATAGAGCTCCAGCTCAGTAGAGGGTCACTAAGAAAGGAGATAGTAGACCCACTTCTTGATCATGAGGAAGGAAAGTGAGGGAGTGAAGTAGCTCATATGTATAGAACATTGGTTCAGGGACCCACGACAAAAACCGATTGGGATCCACTGCGTACCGATTTTGCATAGAGCAGCCGCGGTGTGACAGAGGGTTCAGGCATCTCGCGTTGGACGACGGAGCAGCGGATTTTTGACGGAGTAGGACGGCGGTGGCTGTTGACGTAGTCAAGAGTGCGTCTAACTTTCGGTAAGGTTCGTCACACGTCGTTGTGAGTGGGGAGACAGTTTGTTCTCTTAAGTTGTGAACGATCCGTAATTTGCCGAAGCATTCCCATATGCGTGGTTCTAAATTACGGGGCCACCCTCAGCTGGGTCCCTTTTTGTGGGGCTGAGCTATTGTCACGCTGCGCTCACCACAACAAGGACAAGACGTGGCTGAGGTGGGGGATGGAAAGACACCGACCCACAACCACGCAGTCGGTCGGATGCGTAGTCTCAAGTCGTTATAGCGTAGTAGGGTTGGAAGATCAGGGTACTTGCGTGGTTCAGTGTTGAGAGTGGGAGGATGGTAGATATCCGTAAGCCAGGGTCCAGGGTTTGCGAGAAAGTAGACTGAATGGTCAAGGACAAGCCGGGTAAGCTTGAGGAGTGTGGGAATCCGTAGAAACAGCCAAAAGAGTCAAGATAGAGGGAGAAAGACAGGTGAAGGAAGCAGGGAGGGAACAAGGCACAACGAAACAGCAAGCAGTGAGCACAAAGGCATAAACAGGAGTTTTGCTCAAGAGAGGGGGAACAAACAGGGTAAGGAGGTAGGTATACAGTAAGGGAGAAGGACTAGAAATAGTAATTGACAGGGGTGATATGAATATCACATAGCAAACAGGAATGAAAGGTGCCGGTATAAAAAAGAATTCAGGGATGGGCTTACTGGTATAGAAACCGAGTAAGCGTGTGCGGCCTTCCAAGTGCTGCCATACGTTTTTCCTTTCCAGCCCTGTTTACTACCGTTGGTAGATAAATATATAAGACCTTTTCAGCACCCATTGCGTTCAATTACCTAGTTTTGTCTTGTTTAACATGATCTCTTTCGCCTCGCCTGAGCAAATTGATTCTGCCCCTTGACTGTCTATTTTCGTCCTTCTCTCCCTACTTCTTTACATCGCTTACCTCCCCTACGTTTGTCCTTATGGGGAAGATCCGGTATTCCTATCTCCGAGACACCTGGGGTAAGGTAACAGGATACCGGGTCCCTGTTTCCCTCCTTTTCTCTCCACCATTTCTCCCATTTTCGCAATCTTCTTGCCTCATTTCGTCTCCAATCGGACCGGCAGTGAGATACGAGAAGATTCTCCCTGAGTAATGTAAAAGAGGAGGGCATTGTCTCCCCCCCCCCACTCACATTTTCCCCTATCCTCTTGTCATTCAATTTTCACCGCCAGCCCATTGCCCATATCTCTGGACCCCTATTTCTCTTGGTATCTTTGTCGTCTCTCATTTAATCCATCGGATCAACTTCGAGAAGGAGAAAAGTGTTCGAGAGAGTATTCTGGCGCGCAAGAACGTTCCTGTGTTCCCTCTTTGTATTTGAGAAATGAAAAGGACTGAGGGGTGGAATCGTGCTCCTGATGGTGACTCGCCGTGTAGTGTAGTGGCTATGCCGTGTGACAAGTCAGCTGGGCTGGGGTATAAGGCTGGCGGCTGGGCCGGCGCTTACAGTATCCCCCCCTGCACGATTTGGACCCAGCTTATTAACACTTTTAACTAAAGCCGGGATCATTGATGGAGCAAGACAGACAGAGCGATGATAAAAATAAATTGGCGTTTATTCATCCTAATGAACTTACACAACTATGTTACACAAAAGAAGTAAAACGACACACTTACTTTAGAAACTGGGAAAACAAAACTAATCTTTCCTAATTGCAATCACACATCAAAAATATTTCCAGGCCACGTTTCATGCTGTGGCCCTCTTGCTGCTGAATTCGGTCACTTATCCTCTGAGAATGTAGAAAATTCTACTCAAGGGGTGGAACTTCTCCAATGGGACTGAATCTCCAGGTGAATCACACAAGATGGAAACTGCAATTGAACAATCCTTGGAGGAATCATCTAGTAGAACTGATGAATCTGGAGTGGGGTTTCAAATCTGTGAATGGTGAATAACACAAAACTCCTTGCACCCCCACCCCCTCCTCCAAAGTTCCCCAAGGCTCTGCTAACAGCTTATAAATAACACACTGGCCAAACCCACCTCTGGCATCCTTAGTTACAGCAATAAATGCTTCTGGTCAAGAAGCCCCCCCCACAAAAAGGGGTTGCTCTAACCCTTGAAGCTCATAACTTTTATACATCCTGGAGGGCCACCTCCCAGGGTCACTTAACAAGCCAGCCTTCGGAATGGTGGCCATAAAACTAGCCTCATCCTGGCAAACATGTAGAAAATACTTTAAACCTTTCCAAACAGTATCCTGTCCCCCTCCCGTCAGTGTAAATTCCACCACCTCACACTAACGTAACCTAAGAAGCAGCCAATGGGCCCACCTGATGCCAGGTACACACCAGGGTACTAGACAAAAAGAAGAACAGGCGACATGGCGGCGCCGTAGCAGGGCAGACAAAAAAGGTAGAACATTAGACTTCCGCCAATCAGATCAGCGTGGGGGATTGGGGGGAACCACCAGGCGCTTGGCCGGTAGGCCAAAAAGCAGTGAATGGACACGCGACATATGTGTAATATGAGTTCACCCGAACCCTGATTTGAATCAAACCAACCTCCGTCTTATACCTGGCTGGAGTGTGGGTGATATATTCTTACATTAACGCTTGGGGTCCATTTTTACCTTTTCCTGCTCGGGCTGAATGAGGATCCCAGCCACCTGTGGAGAACCGTACTAAAACACAAACCGGCAATTGTCTCATATTTTGCAACAGTCACAGTAGCATACACCAATTGCCCGGGCCAAAGAGCTGACACTCTAGCGACCCCAAAACACGGGGTCAGGGTAACCAAGTGGGCTTGACCTTTATTTAACCCTGGTTCTCCCTTCCCCCGCAAACACCCCACGGGTAGGGGCTTCTTCTGCAAACAAAAGAGGTACGAGATTAAATCTCCCTTATTGGATTGGGGGGTAGTAGGATGCTTATAACGGTTGGATAGGATTATGAATAGACGGTGAGCACTGATCTTGTCGATGAGGAATCAAATATATATTCCTGACTGGAGCCAAAGCCTTCAGTGTATGAGATACGGCACCTCCTCTGGACATTCTGGAGTTGAGAATCGCATCTGCATTCATATTCCTGTTTGGTCCTCCACCACAGTCTTGTAGACAAAGGGTCGGAAGTAAGGGAGGGCTCGCGGCGTAGGAGGCTTCAGAGGGCGAAGAAGGATTCTTTTTCTGAGGGTGACACGAGGAAGATGGTGAGGGGAAGGGTCTGAGCCCCGGATCGTGGGACTTGGTTTAGGATATAAGGGGGGGGATACGTTCAGGGGAAAGGACTTCTAGGGGGCAGAGAAAGCGATGGTGCCAGTTCTGCGGTGACGGTTACATTTTAAGACGATGTTTTTGTGGATTGGATTAACCAGACCTTTGTCCTACAGAAACCCTGGACATCTATGCGGGTGAAGATCTGCTTGTCTCTGCTGTAGTTTAAACGGTAGTTGCCATAGGTTCAGTTTGAATCTCTGCACAAGTCTTGTAAGTGTAGATCAGTCCTCTGCGGCCGGAAACTACAGACTCGCGGATAAGAGAATCGGGACGAAAGCGAGAAGGATGGAAGCATATGACAGAATGGTGACTGTTCGGATGATTTCATGCCGGACGATAATTAGTGGAGAATTCTGCCCAAGGGAGGAGTTCTTGCCCAGTCGGTCTTGAGGTATCCGCAATTAAAACACCTTAAAAATTGCCTCCAGTTGACTGATTAGTTAGTTTTCGTTTGAACCAGTGCGGGATGAGAGGTTGTGGTGGTAGAAGGATGATGAAAATGAAGTGTGACGTCCAGACTCTTTACAAAATGCCCTCTAGAACCGGGAGATGAATTGGGATCCTCTGTCGTACTTATGACCTGGGGGGGGTCCCATGTTAACCTGAAAATCTCCCTAATTGAAAATGCGGGAACAAAATGGGACCCCGCGGTGGGTAGGCACTGCATGGAGATGAAGTGTCCTGCTTCGATAAACCTGTGACCACCACTACAAGGATGGTTATCATACCATTGACCATGGGCAACTCCAACGATTAAAGTCCCTAGATATATTTGTGTCCATGGACGTTACAGGATGGGAAAAGGGTTTTGAAGGAGACTGCAGGCTTGTTGGTGGAGTTTAGTTTTGTCCATGCACATATGGTTGCATGTAGCTACGAAACCTGTATGCTCTCCGCCCTGTGTGGGCCCACCAGAATTGCGTTCTATAAGCTCGGTTATTCTCTTCGGCGTTGTACAGTACTGTATGTTAGGGTTTATAGGGGTTGTTGTTATACAGTATATATATATATACAGTATATATACTGCATTACAATTCATTATAGGGGACGGCTTCACAGAGAACAGCTCGCAAGCGCCACCATGTGTATTTTCACGGCATTGCAGTATTTCAGCAAGCCGGAATAAAAAGCTTAAATCCCTGCCGGAAAAGCACGCAATGCACTCTGGCAGAAAACTATCAGAAACCTGAATACACCCGAGTATACCCGAATTCGCGGGACTAGCCGAGCTCGAATAAAGTGTGTCGCCAGTGTATGTTCATCAGTGTCCCTCTCAGGGTAACCTTATGGGCCTCCCGGAGCGTAGATTGTGATGTCACACTGCCCTTGTTTTCCCGGAAATATTCTTTAATCTGCTCGCCAATTTCCTTTGCGGTTGCGGGGCATTTTAAAAGGAGCTTATTGAGCTTCCAGTTTGCTCCAGGTCTGTCTAGCGTATCTAACGTGCACCTCAGCTCTACTGGTGCGTGGTCGGACCAAGAGATTCCATGTTTCTCAGTGTGGCCAACCACCGGAACCACTCTATTTGATATTAGGAGGTAATCTATCCGACTGTAACGGTTGTGGGGGTGGGAAAAAAAAGTATATTCCCGTGCGCCTGGGTGCTGTTCCCGCCAGATGTCTATCAGCTGACAGTCTTGCAGGCCTTTATGTATGGTTAGTATGTCCTGTTTGTGGGCCGGGTTAAGACCTGTACATCTGTCTAAGTCGGGGTCTAGTGTGCGGTTGAGATCGCCTGCCAGGATGATATTTCCCTTCGCAACACTGTGTAGTTTCTTAAAGAGCTGGACAAAGAATGCTGAGCTTTGTTCACATGGTATTGTGAATAAAGTGAAAAAAGGCGCTAACTACTTAACATTAAAGTGACAATCTATGCAGTGTAAAAAATGTGAGCTAAAATAAAATTAAATTTGTAAACAGATAATATAAAACCCTGCTCAAACCCTCTGGTGGAAACTGTTTCACGGGTTCCAAGGAGAAAGATATGTTTCAGACAATCCAGGGGGAGCACATGTGGGGAACAAAAGACAAATAAAAAACAATTTAAGTGCAGACGTTCTGAATGAGGAGATAAATGCTGTGTTGACAATCTTGGCTCTAAAGGTGAATCTACTCACAAGATGGTTGTGGTTTTAAATGCAGTTAGCAGATAGGGCTGCTACCCATAAGGATATAGTGGTGTGTGGGATTCCCTCCAGGCACGTCTCGTCAGTTAGGAGATGGTATATGTAAAGGAGAAAAACAGCACTACATAGCGCAATTTGATATAAACTTTATGTAAAAATTGATAAGCATATAAAATGTGCACTTACAATGTGCTAGTTAAAAGTAAGCATTTATCACAATCAGTGTGAAATCTGTGGGTACTGTGCAGCTCTCACCGCCTCCCCTCGCCGATCCGGAGCTCCTTCACCTGCAACTCAAGTATACAGCTTCTCTCAGTGTTTCCTCCGGCGTGTGACGTCATGGCTCTGTGGGTGGTGAAGTTACGGGTCCCTCACTGATCCAAAAAGCCACTCTACGCATTTCGCCCAGCTATAGGAAGCTGTGTATGGCTTCATCAGGAGTATGTCAGAGGGAAACATCTAGACAAACATAAACCAAACATAAAAACAGTGATCTCAGAACCCTGGTACGAGTACCCTGGTTGTGAAAACATCGCCCCTGGGTAAACAGTGTAGGAGGCCAGGCGCTCTCTCCCCGTACGCCCTACCCCCTCCCTCACTGCTATTCCCTTCCAGGGGACTTTGCCGGTCACTTGGGTTGGTGTCGTTCCCCGTCCCGGCGGTTGGCCCATGCGGAATCCGGAGCAGGCTCAAACCCTGCCGCCCGACCCCGCCCCCGCCCCTATATTGGCTATGAACAAAACGACTAACGCTCTCCTGCACCGATCCCTGTGACCCGTGTATTCTCCTGCCCTCTAACCTTCATCTTCCCTCTTCTTTATGGTGACGTGTTGCACCCATTTTGTTTTTGTAAGTGGATGCTGGTAACGTCGTGTAGTGTATGTCTCCTTGACCTATCTAGGTCTCCTGTGAGCTTGTCTGGACTGTCCTGCGTAACGACCTCCCTGGTGATCCTATTTCTGTGTTGGACTTTCCTGGGTAACCTCCGTATTGCTTACCCCTGTCCTCTATGCCCTGTTTTTGAACCCTCTTTTTCGTTTTCTACGGGTGGCCTTTGTGGTCTTAACTTGTGTCCCATCACTTTCGGCTTCTAAACCTTTCTTGCTCTCTACTTTCTTCTCCCTGTATCTTTATCTTTCTCTTTCCCAACTTACGCTTGCCTTCTAATCTATCACTTCCCCCTGCCTTCATGTCTACCTACTCTTACCTCTTCTCGCCTTTCCCTTTCCACCACTTAGCCCTTCCGATCTCCTACCTCCTTGGCTACTTCCCATCTCATTCTTCTTCACCTCCTATTGCCTTCCTCATAGTACCCTACTGCTCTACCCTCCCATTATCGTTCACTTCCCCCTGCCACTACATCTACCTACTGTACCCTCTTCACATCCTATTGTCTATGTCTTCTCTTGTTTACGTCCGCTGCCTTTTCAATTCCTTCAGCTTTCTGTCTTTTGCTATGCTTAGTCTGTCTCATCCCTCTTTGCCGACCCTCCGCCCTCTGAGGATGGGATGCCGTCCCCACTCCAGTCTCCGGTCTCTTCCGCTGGTAGCCTCTGTTACGAGGTCCATGGGACGTCCCTCTGGAGCTGATGCTGGCACCCTGTCGTCTGTTAACTGGGCCGCGTCGCTAGAGTGCTAGCCCGTGCGATGGAATGATGCTTTCCGGCGCCGTTCCTATTACCCTACTGCAGGGACTTCCGGCAACTTCTGCCACCTCCAAGATGGCCGCCTTGGGGACCGCCCCTTCCTGTGACGCGTTTCCTTTGTCCGCCATCTTGAAATGGGCGGCTCACCTACATGGACGTGTCATCGACCGCTCTTCTCGCTCGTGCGGCTCTTCCCGCCCATACCTTCTTTCCTGGTTCTGCGTGCCACTCTGGAGTCCCCTGATCCGCCATCTTGGGCGCCATACCACAGCCACGAGATAAGATAATTATTTTCCACATGTTACCATTGTTCACGCTCTTTCGTCGCTAGGATTGCGCTAATGTCCACCAGAGCTCTCAGGGGTAGATAGAAGGTTCTATACTCAAATGTCCAGGGCATCGGTGCATCTTGTAACTCTGTTAACAACAAACTTTTCAACTTTATTAAAACTGCAACTGTGGTGAAGCTGTGTAGTTACAGGATTCTTCAGCCCTGGTCTGCCCCTTCTCCAGCCGTGCTTCCAACAGTGGTCCATGATGGACCCGGGACTGCGTCCTCTGTCTCAGAGTCCTGTGGGGCCGTACGCAGCCCCAGTTTCTTAAGGAATGCCGGTCCTTCTTCTTGGACTCTCATGCTGATTGGGTCGGCCATTTCGGACCACAAGCAGTCCAAATGGGAATGTCCAGCGATAACGGATCGTGTTATCCCGGAGTTGTTTAGTGATGGGCCACAGCCCTCTGTGTCGGGCTAGGGTGGTTGGGGCTATGTCCTGGAAAACAGCTATTTTAGTGCCTTCGAACTCCACGAGGGGTGCGTTCCTCGCGCGTTGCAGCACCTCTTCCCGGGTCTTATAATGGTGGAGCGGCACGATGATATCCCGCGGCTGTTCAGTCGGTTGTGGCCTGGATCGCAGCGCCCGGTGGCATCTATCCATACCCAGCTTGTCTTGTGGAGATTCAGGGCATATATGCGCGAGCCACCGCGCCACGAACTCCTCACAGTCCCCCACATTTTCTGGAATCCCACGTAGGCGGACATTGTTTCGGCGGTCACGGTTTTCCGCGTCCCCCTGTCTCTCCTTGAGCTCATTGATCTGTGCCTGCAGGTCTGCTGTTAATTTGTATTTCGCTGACCGACTTTAGCGTTGGCATCTACCTTCACCTCGAGTTTGTGCGTTCTTGCCCCCAAGCTCCCCACCTCCTTGCCTAAAGCTTTTATTTTGGCCTGTAGCATTGATTTCAAGTCTGTATATAAGCACTCGAAATCACAGCGTCTCACAGGTAGGAGTCCCTGATCTTCTCCGGGTTCTTCCTCTCCCTCGGATTCCAACCCTTTTTCCTAGGGGTTTTGGGCATCTTCTTAGACATCCCGAGGGTTTTATCTGTCTTATGATGTGTATTTATTTATTTACTGTCCGGTTAATCGTTTGCTTGTTTTTTAAAGATTGGAGCGAGGCACGGAGCTACTGGGTTAAGCTTCTATGCTCCTTGCCTTCACACATGCGCCTATGACTTCAGCTTTTATGCTTTGCATACATGTTTTATTGAAGTAAAATTAGAGTATTTAGTGTATGACACGAAAAACTTAACACTGCAGAAGGTTGATCTCTCCTGGAAAAATACATACAAGGGATTAAATGGCCTAATCAAATATATGAGTACTTGATTACGATTGAATGAGGATCGTGTGTATTTAAAAGGGAGCAGGCATGCCTGATCAGTATTCATGAGGAAGCCACCTGCTGGTGAAACACGTACTGCACCGACACACTTTATTCGAGCAAATACCCAGTATGTACCTGGCAGATACCTGGAATGCGCCGCTCCTCACCTCTGACAAGCCCCATTGTGTTTGCCTTCCCAGCCTGGGTTCATGCCTGGCTGACGGGCGGCTGATCTGTTAAATGATAATGATTAGGATTTAATAGGCTGCAATGCTTCGCGTGTCTACCAGATGGCATAAATTCATGAATTGTAATGCAGTATATATATATATATACTGTGCAGTATTGCAGCCAGCGGGAATAAAATGCTTCAATCCCTGCCTGGAAAATACCTCAATGCACTCGGGCAGAAAACAGTCACAAACCTCAATACACCCGGGTAAACCCGAATTCGTGGGACTAGCCGAGCTCGAATAAAGTGTGTCGCCAGTGTAGGACGAGCCATCAAAAAAACTCACAGCACTGAGCAGACTTTCAACTGCTGCTCTGGAGCCTTGCCAGCCCACTACAGACACAATCCTGCAGCCAGGGGAATTCTCCGCTGATGACGCACTGACGTCACATCCAGCGTCTGACATCACATCCGGCGTCTGACGTCACATCTGAGTGTCTCTTCATCTGTGTCTCTTCACAGGTATGTTTTAATCCTCTGATTGATCTGCAACCCCCTGTTTTAAAATAAATACCCCACCTGCCTTTATTATTGATCTTTGGTATGTTTTGAATATCAAAAGCTTTTTTTTTTAACTGTGTGCTGCTAATTGTCCAACTTGTAACAGCAGATTTATTGGGGGGAGGGTCATGTGACTGCTTAGATGTATAAAAGTAACATTACTTTAAGGGAAGCATTAGCAGGGTAGGCATTGGCATCTTAAGAAGTGATGCATCTTAAAGTGATCATTTTAAAGTGAGAATATATAGTTAGATTATAGTTTGACTAGAGGTTGACTGGGGACTGGATCTCTTCTACACAAGGCAACAAACGGTGAATCTGACCACACTATGATCCCATACTTGTTAGCTTGCACACTTAACCGCCCCTCTCCTTACACCTTATTTTACAGTACTGCAGCCACTCCCAACACTGACTGCACACAACTGCCCACCCCCTCAACTCTCACCCTCTCACCCCACTCAACCCAGAATAGGCCCTAGCATTGCAATGTAGCAAAACATTTTGATAAGGAAAAGGCACACCCCTGCTGTTTTGTCTGCACACACTCACTTGGCTCACAACAGCTTCATGCAACATTACCTACTTCTATGATAATGCACCTGGTATGTACCTCAACTTTGTTCTTTCTCGTGGACTTATGTAAATGCTTCTCTCTCTATCCACTACAAACTCCTCCCTCCTGGCCCGCACCCAACATCACCATATACCCTGGATTACTAAAAAGCCTTGCACTATCTTCTGAATGTTGGTGGAGAACTCTGAAAACCAGCACACTAACAACCACTCACTCTAATGGCAAACACCACAAATTTACAACTTGCAAGCAACTACTCAAATTTCTACTCATACTATTACTCTCTTTAGCAGGTGATATTGAACTTAACCCAGGCCCTCCCTTTTCAACTCTGTCCCATACCCCTGAGAATACCGCCTTCAAATTCCAAAAAGGTCTATCTGTCGCCAATATAAATATCCAGAGCCTGCTGCCCAAACTGGATGAATAAGGGCATGATGCCTTATGCATGAACCCAAAGCCATCGTTCTCACAGAAACATGGCTAACCCCTAAACACCCTGATGCAAAAATCGCCATTCAGGGATACTCCATTTCTAGGAGAGATAGGTCAAAGGGAGGAGGAGGGGTGTTATTTTTTTTATTGCAGACACCTTACAATTTACACTGTTAAATTGCCCCCCAAGCCCACCCTCTTTTGAAATCCATGTTGGCAAAATTTGCCTCCCCTTTTCTAAGCCTATCTTGATTGCTGGCATCTACCGCCCCCCTAAAGCCCCTCTCCAGTCCCTGACTGATATTACCCAGTTTCTTGGCTCCATTTCCTCTCTGAATGAGAAGAGTGAGCTGCTAGTTCTTGGGGATTTCAATTGGCTCGACCCTAAAAACCACAAAATCAAGATACAACTCAAGTCACTTAACCTAACGCAACTCATTTCCCAACCCACACGGACAAATCTGAAATCTCACAACCATTCCTTGCTGGACTGGATTCTCTCCTCAAATCCCAGCAGAATCCAATCCTCTGGCATTCTTCCTGACATGGCCAGTGACCATGCAATAGTGTACTGTGTAAGGAAAATTAAACCACCACAATCAAGCCCTAAAGCTCTCCTCACTAGAACATTTAGAAACTTTAACCCACAACAGTTTCTGGCTGACCTTACCAACTGCCCTTGGTACAGAATCGATTTAATTCCCAACCCTGATTCTGCACTCGACTATTTCCAATCCGAGTTCTTAAAACTCTGTGATACCCAAGCTCCACTACGCAGAATAAGAGTACAGGGTTGTCACGCTGCGCTCACCACAAACAGGACTAAAGACGTGGGGCTGAGGTGGGGATGGAAAGACACCGACCCACAACCACGCAGTCCGGTCTGGAATGCGTAGTCCAAGTCGTATAGCGTAGTAGGGTTGGAGAGATCAGGGTACTTGCCGTGGTTCAGTGTTGGAGAGTGGAGGATGGTAGATATCCGTAAGCCAGGGTCCAGGGTTTGCGAAGGTAGAATGGTCAAGAGACGAAGCCGGGGTCAAGCGTGGAGAGTGTGGGAATCCGTAGAACAGCCAAAGGTCAGGATAGGGGAGAACAGACAGGTGAAGGCAAGCAGGGGACAAGGCACAACGAAACAGCAGCAGTGAGCACAAAGCATAAACAGGAGTTTATGCTCAGCAGGGGAGAACAGACAGGAGTAGGTATATATAGGGAGAAGGATCAAATTACCTTGCAGGGGTGTGATCTGATCCTCCAATAGCACCAGGAAGGTAAGTGGCTGAAACAGCATTCAGGTGAGGCATCCCTGGGTTCTCCCTTGATTGGGTGCCGGGCGAGAAACCATCTGCCACAGGTAGAGCCGAGAGAAGCACTCCAACTAGGGATACTCCCAGGGAACAGACACACCAGCCACAGCAGTTACATCTGGTGGACAACAACTCCCCCCCCTCCCCGCCCCCCTTGACTGAAGGATCCAAGGACTGTCAGAAGGGAGTAGTTAAATCCCCACATCAGGCATACCAGTTCTGTTTTATATTCTGTTTTTATTGATGTAAGATTAGTGTTTTATATATAAAGAATTTCACTCTCCTTAGGGTCAGACTCCTGGACTCAGTCACTGTATTCAGCTTTGTGAATACAATTCCATCCACTGGCAACACTGTGTAACAAACACTGCCAATTTCAACATCAAATACAAAGCCAAAGGTCTGATCCATGCAGGACATATATTCAAGATGCAAGACGCTAGAATTCCCAAACAGATCTCACATTAACATTACAGCTTTGAATCCTGTTTTAAGGTTTGCAAAATTTATTCCTACACCTAGAAAACGCTTCAGACAAAGGTACCTAGAATTTTTTTTTTTTACAATGCCTTTGAAGTGAAGCATATACTGTAGCTAACTTGGGGCTTAGGTAGAAAAAAAGTAACCTCTTTGCTACCAGCAATAAATATTAAAGTATTGCATTCCTGGCATTGAAAGAGTCACAGAGAATCATCTACTGTACCACCATCCAACAACTAGAAAATCATGTGTTGAACTCCTCCCAAGTGAGTTCTGATGCCAGATTGGTTTATTTCATGTGGGTCGGTATTATTATTGTCGTTTTAGTTGTGAAGCGCCAACATGTTCTGCAGCGCGGTACCATGGGGTATAAAGTTATGTATATTACATAAAGAGTATCATCTTGACAAAGGTCGGGGTTGCAAACGACCATCATTTCACAATAAACATGTTATACTGTATATACTTTTCTAAAAAGCCCTCTGGAATGCTGTTTTTCACACACATGAGAGTTGGATAGTATGCTGATCACATCTGGCTTGCGATGGACGTGCCCCCGAGGTGTTCCAAATGAGTCACCTGAGTGCACCTTTATCTCCATTTCTTTTCCATAAACAGTTACATACAAGTGAGGACAAACATGTACAAACAGATACAAAGAGGTAATGAGGACCCTGCTCATGAGAGCTTACAATCTAGGATGGGAGTAGGGGATGCTGGGCCTTTCTGTGTGTTTTCTGCTGTGCCACCTGACAAAGGGGCCGCTTGATCTACAGTGGTTTTCCGTAGCTGCTATTTTCCACTAAAAGTCAGCAGGCAACATAAACAAATAAAGGTTTCTCAGCTATGCCATGTGTAAACCAGCCCTGAGGCAGCCATTGGATCCTTAGCAAGACATCTCCCACTTCCATTGCAGCCTGAGTAAAAAACGAGACCAAAAAGCACAGCTCCTTCTTACACGAGCAGACGCCAACATGTGTTAAACCAATCACATTGCAGTGAAGAAAGACAACTATCATTGTTTATATGTATAGATCTGATTATCAAGCACATACAAAGATTCATCACCATGAGGCTATGGAAGGAAAAATATTTACTAGAATATATTTTCTTTTCTCAATTACATTTCGTTTATCAAATATGCGCTGAAGGAGTGGCTCAGTGAGTTTGAAGCAGGGGAGTCTGGTTCGAAGCCTGCTGTCAGCTCCTTGTGACCTTGGGCAAGTCACTTTATCTCCCTGTGCCTCAGGCACCAAAATTATAGATTGTAAATTATATGGGGCAGGGACTCATGCCAGCAAAAATATGGTGTACACTGTCAGCATTATACAAGATAGAGCTATTGTTATTATCTAAACAATACTTATTTCTTTGGCAGGAACACATATATTCATAAGAGTAGTCAGTGCTAAGATGCATTTTTCACTTTTCTTTCAATCAGTGAGTATACAATAATATGTACAGTAGCTCAGACGGCTGTCCAATAGGAATGATCCGTCTCCTGCTCCGGTCATGTGGTTCCCCGGTGGCTCACACACACACTGCTTACCTGCTCTGGTGCTATGGAATGGATTTCTGCTGTCCCCCGCCAGCTGAAGACACCTCCAATGCTGCCACTGCCACAGGACCGCTGCTGCTGTTCCTAGATGTCAGCAGAAAGGTAAGTAATAAGATTATTTCCAGCTATCCTGACATTAACCAACGCCGGGTATTACCGGGTCCGGGTAATGTCCGGGTAGCTGGAAATGTGCCAGTATCTCACCATGTGGATTATAGGTGAACCTGTTTGGTGGTATATAAGTCAATTGGCCCTCTCTCTCTCATTAAATTATTAACATCAATTAAAATTCTTTGTGCATAATATTGGTTTTGTACAGCCTTGCAACGGAGTACTCACCACAA
>WSYH01009937.1:0-24541 GCA_036426205.1 Ascaphus truei | reverse complement strand
GATAGTTCTTTTGAAAGCTCCTTGTATTTCCGCTGAATATATGTGCATATAGTAGCATATCGCCCCTCTTTTTCTAAAATGTATTTTAAATAATCTAATTTAGCTAGGCCTCATCCTCAATAAGTTAGAATGTCCTCCCTTTTATATTAATTTGGTGGCTGCTTCTCTGCACTCTCGGCTAGTTACCATAATTTCTTGTCTAGGATTGGTGCCCAACTTGTACTCCTATTCAAGAAGTGTGGTCTTACAATGTTCTTGTAAGGGCATAATTTCATGTTCTACGTCGCATTTTCTGCCTCGCTATTGCCCGTTTGATTCGCAGAGTATCAAGATCTTATTTGTCCTTTGCAGGCTACTGGCATGACATTGGGCTACTCATTGCGCTAAGCCTGCTGTCTAGCAACGTCCCTCCCTAAATCCTTCTCCATCGAAGGATTTCCCCCCACATATCATCTCCATTTAACTTTGTAAGTCGGACTTTTTAAATATCTATGCATCCCAAAATGCTATACGGCTCTACATTTATTCTGTATTAAACCTCATTTGCCATTTCCTGCCCACGTTTCTATAGTTCTCTGCTCAAGCTCCTTCTGAAGGAAATTACATCCTGCTCCTGATTCTAGTTAACGGCTTATCAACAATTTACGTATCATCCAGGGAAGTATTGAGACTTTGCGTCTCGATTCCCAACCTCAAGGTGCCTTATAATCAGATTTAGATAAAGCGCGGGTCCCAGTACCGATCCTTGAGGGTACTCCACTCACGATCTTTTAGCCAACGCTGAAAAAGTGTCAATTTATGACCCAGCGCCTCTGTTGGTCATGTCCTTTTAACCGAGTTTTCAATCGTCAGGTGCTATACTATTATTACTGAGTCCCATTTCTTATTTTGTAGACAGCTAACTCTCCTGTGGTGAAACCGTATCAAAAAGGGCCTTGGGGCAAATCTAAGTAACTCCACGCATCATACTGCATTAGCCCTGTTCTTACAAATTCCTAGCTTACCTCCTCTAAAGACAACATAATAAGGTTTATTGGCAAGCACTCTATCGCTTCCATAAATCCATGCTGACTAATACTATAATGTTTGTTTTCCAACTTAGGTATATCTGAGATTTAGCCCCGTATAAACCGTCAAGTATTTTCCCTACCAGACTATTGAAGTCAGGCTTACAAGGTCCTTAATTCTCCGGGTGTGCTATCTAGCTCCCGCTTTTTACAATATAAGCTACCACCTCTGCCTTATAACGCGCATCTTGGTGGTACTGAGCCTGTGGAAATGGAGATCCTTGAATTATTACAAAATACAATGGTTTTGGCATATTAACCATATGAGCTTAACTCTTCGAGCCAACTGCTTGTATGTATGCCATGGGGGCGCAGGTTCCTTATGTTACTTTAATTTTTTCATGTCGCTTATGTACTTTTCTTCCATCATTACAAACCAATAGTCAATACATATGGAGGTTTTGGCTTGCCTCCTGTGGCGCTAACTATTGAACTTGATTCTTCCTTGTAAACACAGAGGCAAAGAATTTGTATCAATCTCCTCACGCTATTTCCTTATCTCCAATAATCTGCTACCCTCTCCACTGAAAGGGGGTCGCTAGTTTTTCTTTCTGCATTTTGTGTTATTAGGTAGGCTTAAAGGAAGCTTTTGAGGGTGACCTTACCTTTCTATTGCATCTTTTTTCATTATCCATTTTGCTAATTTTAATTGCCTTTTGCAAGGTTGGGTTAAAAAACATTCTCTTATAATTCTGAGTACGATGTCTTCTGTCCCTTCTGACTTAAACAATCTAAAAAATACAGTGCGCTTCACCCACCTCTTTCTTGTCCCATTTCGGCTCCCTACCTGTTTTCTTTGGGAGCCCATTAGTTTTGACTATTTCCTTTTATACTTATTAGCGCCAAGGGTATACAACTGATAAGTGTGTCTTTTTCTAGACAATGTTTTCAAGACTGCCCTTTAGCTTCTACATTTTTCCGCTGCAAAACACTCATCCCTGTTGTATTTCCTACTAATTAGTACCTGCATTTATTAAAATCGCCTTTCTAGAGTTTACAGATTCTTTGTTGACCCCATAATAATTCTAGTTTTTGATCATTTTATTTCAAATGAGCGCGAATGTTTGAGCATTGTTACCCAATGTTCGCAGACTTGATATTTGTTATTACTTCACATTGTTGATCAAGCTCTTTAAAATCTCAGAACTGCCCGCTCTCCTGGTTGTTTCCTCAATAATTTGGGTCATAGAATTATCTTAGCACCCCCAACACACCTGTTTGCTGCTTTGTTGTTGTAACGCTATCTCATTGCCCAGTCTATGTCTCGGATAATGAAATCCGCCATTATGCAAACATGACTCCGATTTTTTTTGATGCCTCTCCATTTGCAAATTATTTTAGGGCCGGCTTCCTCATCTCACAAGATATTTGTGTGGTGTTGATTAGCATATTCCGCACAAACTTTTTCTTATACTTTTACCGCTCCACATGCTAATTTCTATCCACACAGGTCTCTACATTTGCATCATTCGCTCAAAATCTCCTCCAACCTTTTTAGCGTTCTCCCCCTAGCACAGAAGATCCCTCTTCGTTGAGGTGCAATCCGTCCCTAGAATATAGATGGTACCTCTCAGAAAAGGAGTCCCAGTGCTCTAAAAACCCAAACCCCTCCTTCCTACACCACTTTCTTAGCCATGCATTAACCTCCCTGATCTCTGACTGTCTCCCTGCGGTAGCGCATGGCACTGGTAGTATTTCAGAAAATACTACCTTGGAGGTCCTTGCCTTAAAGCTTTTGGCCTAGATCCCTGTAATCATTTTTTAGGACCCTCCATCTTTCTCTAACTTTGTCATTGGTGCCAACATGTACCGGGTCAATCCCAGTTCCCCCCCCCCAACAATCTGTCTACCCAATCCGCAATGTGCCGAACCCGAGCACCCGGGAGACAACAAACTGTTCGGTTCATGCGGTCCCGGCAACAGATTGCCCTATCTACCTTCCTAATAATGGAGTCCCCTACCACCACAATCTTTCTTTGCATCTGAGCATCCTGAGTCCCCACTGTGCTGGAGGAACTATTCCCCTGGCTGCTAGAGGAATTAGTCTCCCCAGCCTTGCCATTTCTGCCCCAACATTCCCAATATCTTCACTCAACATGGCAAATCTATTGGGATGTGTCAGCTCAGAAATGACCTGCCTCTCCCTATTGCCCCTGCTTCCCCTTGTAACTGTCACCCAGCTACCTACCTGCTCCGAACTAACAGCAACTAAGCTACCTACCTGCTCCTCACTAAAAGCGCCACCATCTGCACCACTAGTCGAAGCAAGGGCCTGCTCAGTGAGCTCTAATTCCCTTTCAAGATTGCCAATGTCCCTCAATATTGCAAGTTGCCTCTTCAGATCAGCAATCTCTGATTCTAAAGAGACCACCTGCTCACACTTCTCACAGCGGTATGCTCCTTGGAACAGCTGCTCCAAGTGCACATACATGTGCCAAGATGTGCATTGAGTGGCATTTTCAATCCTGCTCATTCTAGCAACTATGAAGTTTAGAAGTACTAACAGTAAACTGTACTTCAATAAACTATACCTTGTTTAACTGCTTCCTTGTTCAAACTGCTTCTGGTTCTAACTGCACACACTTTAACCAACCAGCACTTCAATCAACCACACAGATCAATCAGTACACGCAAACTCAGGATTCGTTAGAAGCCTCTGTTTAAATAACCTAACACACCTGGTGGGTGTCCCTGGTTATCAATTAACTAACCCCACCCACTGCAGGTGTGTTAGGCCAGCCAATTAACCAACCACACCCACTCTGCCTCAGGCAGGAGAAAGGGAAAAAAAAAGTTACAGGATTCAAATTACAGCACACTTTAAAAATAGATTAACCCACTGCACACTCCTCAAAAACAGCCACCCCTGCTAATATACCCAGTACTTCCCTTTCCTTCTGGTTCTAACTGCACACACTTTAACCAACCAGCACTTCAATCAACCACACAGATCAATCAGTACACAGTTGTAAACTATCATACATAAAATACCAGTGTTATCGTTTATACCAACAAGCATCTACATATTACATTTTATAAAATCCAAAGTAATACAGGCATGGCATTTTACCATTCAATTTTAGAAAAATGAAATCATAATTTTTTATTTTGATATTACATATAGCCAATTCCATAATATTTTTAAAATAATTAATTATTTGCCAATTAATTTTGATGAGGTATCATTATAATTTTTTTCTATATTGTCCTTTATATTTCATTGTTCATGGTTTGTATACTTAATACATATTTCATGGTAACTTGGCTACAGTAAGGAGCTGGTAATTGTTTTTTTTCTTTTTTTTTTCCCTCCCCATTTCTGAACACCTCTGTGTTTTGGCAAACAGTCTTAGCAAGCTCAAAACCCAAACCCACTACAGTGTGTGTCTGTGTCTGTGTCACACATAAAAAGATCACTTGTAAGCACATTCACATGTCTTAGACAGGTCTGAAACCCTGCCTTTCACCATTATCACCTAGCATACAGTGCTTCCACTGCAGCAAGAGATTCTGGGAAATGACATGCAAATGAGCACACAATGTGTCATCTTTTGCCTGAAATCCATTTTTACATGGAAACCTTATAAGCGAATGCTTGCTATTAACACAGATTTTAAGCACAGCATGGGAATCAGATGCAAAGCCAGAGAAACCACTCACAGACATGTTTCAACCCTAATGGGTCTCATCAGTGTGGGGTTGGTTGTACTGGCTTTGCAATTACATAATATAGTAATTTTTTTTGTAGATTATTTATTTTTATATAACATATATATATCTATATATAGATATATTATTCTTAATATTTTATATATGGTATATATGGAGAGTTTACAGACACAATAACATACAAATTAGTTACTCCCTGATTGTCGATTAAGAAGCCCTAATTTTTACAATGGCATTGATAGGCAAACAAGGCATGGTTAGAATTATCTGTTGTACTGTATGTGCTTAAGCTATCATGAGGAGAAGGCAGTAAAACTGTAAAGTGTAAACTGCAAGTCAAAGCATTCTAACACAAAAAATAGATATTTTTGTCTGCATGCATTCTTAACAAGCAGTATGAATAGGTTATATAATATATAACTACCTTTGTAATGACAACTTCTTGTTTAGATCTCCAGAAACGAATGATCCTTTCACATATATACAGCACCAAAGGACCCAACACCCATTTCCACGTCTGTTAAAAAAAAAAAAAAAGGATATAGGCCCATATTTACTAGGCAGTCTAATGAGCTGTTATCCATATCTGGATAATAGATATTTCCCATTACTGTACTGTATGTGTTGGGGGGGAAGGGGAGTGTATTTATTTAAATGTTAGCAAAAAATATTGGCCACGGGATTGGTACCACAGGCCAGCGGGGAACCACAGGGACCACTCGAGGGCCCCTAGACACCCATGGGGACTATCCGAGGGCCCCCAGACACCTGTGGGGACCACCTGAGGATCCCCAGATACACACGGGGACCACCTCATGGTCCCCAGACACCTGCAGGGACCACCAGAGGACTCCCTGACACCCACGGGGACCAGCCAAGGCCCACAGACACCCACAGGGTCCACCTGAGGACCCCCGGCCTCTGGTATCAATCATGTGGGGGGGTAGAGGAGGTGGGTATTAGTGTTGTTTTTAATGTTTATGGTGGGTAGCAGCTGCTTTAATATAAATTTTAATACTAGTGTATGGGCAGGGGGGCTCCGGAGCAGAACTGCATTGATTTGAGGTCCGGGGACACCAAATTCCAAACCCCCTGCTTCCCGAGATACAGACCCCCATTATGTGGTGTCTCGAGAAATCAGGGGAGCGCAGATTCCAATATGCAATAGATAAGAAAAGCACACAATAGTGCAAATAAAGTTAAATCAAACAATGTGATATGGATATATCAGGTGAATGGAGACTCACGGGGCATCAAATAAAATCGGGCATGTCAGAGATCAGTGGCAGATGCTTGACTCTGTAGTAATAGGTGAACAACCCCACAGCTGGATATCTGATGTGATGTAACCGGCACATACAGCAACCTCATCAATCAGAGTAATGGGGAAAAAAGAGAGGCTTCCATAGCGTAACACAATAATATCAATTTATACACACAATAAAATTAACACTTACAGTGTCATAAAATCAAATGGGCACATAAGACAAGCAATATCACCAGCTCCAGTCTACTCTCTGCCTTGGACCTCATGTTCCGGACCGCAGGAGCCAAGATCAGCTGACACACAGATATGACGACCGGGACGAGGATCCCCTGTATCCTAAGCGTGGCACATTCACTGCGCGAGGTATCGGCATCCGGTGATGTGATCTGCACAGTGTACACGATAGATACGCTAGAAGGTACAGTCCATGTCGCGGTGAGACATCCGGTGAACTTCCGGGTAGAAGCTGATGACGTCACAGGCAGCGACTCTACGCGTTTCACTAAACAGTGTAGCTTCGTCAGGAGTCAGTCAAAAGTCACTGTTTAGTGAAACGCGTAGAGTCGCTGCCTGTGACGTCATCAGCTACTACCCGGATGTTCACCGGATGTCTCCCCGCAACATGGACTGTACCTTCTAGCGTGTCTACCGCATACACTGTGCAGATCACATCACCGGATGCCGTTTACCTGCGAGTGAATGTGCCATGCTTAGGACACAGGGGTTCCTCGTTGGCGTGTCATA
Organism: Ascaphus truei; assembly: GCA_036426205.1. NCBI lineage: Eukaryota > Metazoa > Chordata > Amphibia > Anura > Ascaphidae > Ascaphus > Ascaphus truei. The sequence goes on along the minus strand of WSYH01009937.1, from coordinate 17,794 downwards.
TCTGTGTGTCAGCTGATCTTGGCGGCTCCAGCGGTACGGAACGTGAGGTCCAAGGTGGAGGATACTGGAGCTGGTGATATCGCTTGTATTAAGTGCCCATTTGATTTTATGACACTGTAAGTGTTAATTTTATTGTGTGTATAAATTGATATTATTGTGTTACGCTATGGAAGCCTCTCTTTTTTCCCCATTACTCTGATTGATGAGGTTGCTGTGTGTGCCGGTTACATCAGTGCAGATATCCGCGTGTGGGGTTGTTCACCTATCACTACCGAGTCAAGCGATTCTGCCACCGATCTCTGACATGCCCGATTTTTGAGCAAGTGAGTCTCATTCACCTGATATATCCATTACATTGTTGATTTAACTTTATTTGCAATATTGTGTGCTTTTCTTATCTATTGCTGATTGTGGAAATCGCGCTCCCTGAGTTCTTCGAGAGCTCTACAATAGAAGTGAATCTACTACAAGACCATTCCATGCTTTAAGGGGTTTGAGCTGCATTTTGTTCCAATTACATTGTATTTACTTTTAATTTCTCAGGCTATATTGCCTTATTCATGACGCCACCTATTTGCAACTTTTATTGCATTTAATCACCCTTAGGGGGCCAGTATTCTATTCTTTAAATGCCCCGCGTCATGTGACGTGGAGATAATAAAATGAATTAGGAGATACCAGCACCCCCTAACGGGTCCCATATCTCGAGAAACAGGGGGTCCCCCAGGACCTGAAATATAAACATGTTTCTGTCCGGTAGACCCATGCCATCTACATTAGTACAGTAAAATTTATATAAAAAAACATTAAGTCATGCAGATTTGAGCAGGAGAGGTGTTGACTCTCCCTTAGCAGCTCTCTATGCAGCTGGAAAGAATCGCACGGGGTAAGGCCTTTCAGAGGGCGATCCTCAAGTCGCCAGCTACTTGCCCATTTGGGAATTTGCTATCAAGGTAATCAAGTCTTCTGATACCATGATAGCAATGATACAAAAAAATGGCGATATTGAGGCGATGCGCGGCAGGAGGCAGGGTGATGCAGCTAACCTGAACGACTCGAGTTCCCGGCCGGCATTATAAAATTAACAGGCAACGCAAAACGATACGAAATAAAAAAAAACACCTACAGGAGGCTGTTGGCCCTACACACCAGGGCATAAATACATGGCGGCTACGAGAAAAAAACCGAAGCAGAGAAAGTGGCCTAAGGCAGCACATATTGTGGTGGGAGCGAAGACACCAGGAGACAGATAGCATGGCTGGCATTCTGATTCCGAGCCTCCGCTTCAGGAACAGCCTGAAGCGGGGAAACCAGACAGAGCCATGAAGAGAAATAGCAAACAACCTCACAGATTTAAAGACCTTTTTGCGGGTGGAGTTGCCTCCTACGATAAAGAATTTAATATCGGAACACGCACAAAACGGATCTGGATGGAGAAAATGGAGATGACAGATGCCCGCTGCCAAACAGAAACAGACTCCAGAGAGTTACGCCCTGGAAGGAAGTGGCACAGACCTTGAGGAACGCAACGAGGACAGTGGAAAAACAGAGACAGGGACGCAAAACAACTGAGGATTCCGGGGGATATTAGGACCCGCGCTCCTAATAACACACGCTGGATGCATCATCTGACTGGAAAACTAGGAGAACAGAGAATAGTAATGGACAGGTGCCTAGGCCACTGAGGGTAGACCATCCCTAACAATACCCCCGGGAGTCATAATGAGATTAAACCCTCACAACAAAAGCGAATAAGCAAAATACAAGAGCGTACCCCCAAATAAAATTGAAGACTTAGAGATGGCCATATACAAGATGTCTCCACGATCACAGCTCGCACGACGGCAGGCCTCCAGTCGATACTAGGCTATCAGGGAAAAAACAAAGTCCGTATGTGTGGGCTTTCCAGTTTCGCTTGATGTGCTCGTGCAAATGGCAGATCAAACTGTAATAAACACATCGCAGGGCTGTCTGATATTCCTCACCAGGAGTGGGCTCCACTAACACCTAAACCCCCCCCCCCCCCCCCGCAGCCTGAAAACCCTGGATAGCACGTCTACCCCGTCGGGACCGAATGGGAGAAAGTGATGACAGCACAAAAACAAAGACACGCTAAAGCGGGCCCCTCAGGATCGATGAAGGCCACACAAGAGGCCCACGTCTACCCACTGAATACCAGTTACTGTTGGTTATAGGTTTTAAACTGACCTATCTACCCTTACACAGCGCGCGGTCTCTGCAAAAAAGAAAAGACATTACAACAACGGCCCCCCGGAGCTTGGCTCTACCATGCACACAAGCAGGAGGGGAGAGACAAATAAAGAAAAGACGCCGGACAAAAGGTTCTCCCTATCTTTTCTGTACCCGCTCTCCACAGTTCCAACATGGGCTCACGGGACGACGGGAGGAGAATTCGGCAAGAAGAAGCGCTCAACTAGAACATGGCGGGAACGATTGGCGCGAAACCGAGGTAAAGGCAGAAGGACTCCGCCCCCGGAGAAACACCGCCCCCTCTGCAAACACCAATCAGATCTGCGCGGTGCCCGCAGAGGACGCGGGGAGAAGAAACTCTCGCGAGAGCCCGTCTTAGGACCTGACGTCAGCAAACAGCGCTCCCCATCACACCTCGGAGCGGAACAACGCAGGCGTGAGATGAAAACAGCCATTCGAAGGTGAGACAGAGCCCAGAGAGGCTACCCCAGAGGGGTCGCGCATCCTACTGGGGAGAAATAGAGAGAAGAGAATTCTAAAATACACGCAGTTGCGGGGTAACAACTAAACGACGTATGGTTGATAGCGTTTTAAAATAACCAAAGTTTTCTTTTCCAGAGACCACCAAAGTGAGTTCATACGTCAAGTTATTCAAGGCAAGCGCTGATGATAATAAAAAAATCAAGTGTATTCGCTGCCGGAGCGGGGGGGCGGATATGTCTGTCCACCTGTGGCCGTCTGGCATGTACCTCTTGGTTGGACAGGTGGCCTTGAAGCACCGCTAACCAACAGACCTGGCTTTCCTGGACTTCGGTGTCCTCCCAAAACCCCTATAGGGAAATGAGGAGCGCAACTGGATTTAGGAACAGTTCCGGGCAGCAAACACATGGTCATCTAAGACCAAACGTGGTTTCCCTTGTCAATTGACAAGGTCGATGTTTCATGTCACCTCCCTATGTGTTTACCCTCCCCCCCATCCAGGTATCCCCAATAGAGACGCTGGGCCAACAACAAACGACCTGAGCTCTTGTCGCCCAACGCCCCCCAACAACCACAAGCGGAGGTAAGCAAAGAGAGAAACGCCAGACGCCCAATAAGCAACCACCGACCCAACAAAAGATGGCAATTAACGTTCATTCCCAGAATGTAAAGGGATTTAATTCCCCCCGGAAAAACGCAGGAAGGCCTTGCTGGACTTGCAAACGCAAAACACTTGATGTTCTCTTCCTGCAAAGAGACAACTATAGCCTGTATTAATAATCCGAAATCATAGATAAACATTTAGAAAATTCTACCTTAGCTCAGCCAAGGAAAAAAAAAAAAGGGTGTAGCGCATATTGATCCCACAACAGATCCATTTGTGTGCCAGAAAAAAATTCAAGAGCGTGACCTTGAAGGGGAGATATTATTCATTGTGGTAGGCTTACTGCAGCAAACAGGGTACCTAGCAGTAGGTGTACGCCCCCTGCGATAACACCCCCAAGTCTTTACCAGATCCTTTTTGAAGCTACAACAGCTGGGCAGCGAGCAATGGACATAAGAGGGATTTTAACAAAGCCCTAGACCCTCGTATTGATGATCTAGAGCCAGAGGAACGGGAGACAAACAGGAACCAAGAGCTGCTAGAAGGGCTACGAAGGGGATTTGCTAGTGGAATTTATGGCCGAGAAACAACACCAGGCGAGCGCCCACATATACATTCTACTCGACACCCACACGACAGTAAGCAGGACTTGACAACTTTTTGTACTGGGTAGAGAAGGGTCCCACAACTCCTAACACTCTGATACATGACTCTAATTGGTCAGGATCATGCATCGATCGAGCTAGATGCCGCAGCATCAGAGTTAGGCAGGTTAGCCGGGAGCATAACCTGGAAGCTAACACGAATCCCGTATTAAAATTCCGGACATTGGACAGACAATCAAGCGGATCAGGCATTTGTTTATACAACCAAGGCACTGTGGATACCACACTACAATCGTGGGGAGGCTCACAAAGCCAATAAGGAACTTTGATTAGTCTCGCAGTAGACGCAAAAGCCAAAGAAGCAGGCGAAATTGACCCACAACTATATTAAGAGCGTTACACTGAGCGTCTGCACTAATAGCCGAACAGGCGAAGACGGACTCCTTAAGGGAGCTGAAAGATGTAAAGATGAGCTTAATATCCTCCTCAATCCCAGGCCGAGAGAGGGGGATACTCGTTGGACGAAGCGGGAACATTTTGGAAGGCACAGGCGGACACTTGTTAGCCAAACAGGGATCCGTAATAGGCAGCGAACGAGCTGTATAAAATTACAAACCCAGAAAACAAAATCAGAGAGTAACCTCCAATCCGCACAACGCATAGTGGGAAGAGTTTAGGCGTATTATGAACAGCTATATAAATGGGGAGAAAGTACTCACAAAACCCAACAAAACAAAAAAACTTTTACAGTATTCCTAGACGAGCAGCCTTACAGAGGTGAGCAGCTGGAGAATGAGGCAGTTCAATAGACTACCGTTAAGAAGAGAAATGACAGCGGTAATCAAAACATCTACAAACCCTCTAAGGCCCCAGGCCCCAGACGGGTTTTTCTAACTATATTACAAGAAATTTATAGGGTGCTGGCGGCCAACATGCTTAAATTATACAATGGAGTTCTTGCGGGGGAACCTTCTCGGACCAGGATGCTTCAGGCGTCGATATCCTCATATTTCAAAAGGACAAAGATCTACAAATTGCCCAGATACGGCAAATCTTTATCAATTCGGACGTAAAATTTACTCCACATTATTGGCCAACTAGACTGAGTACGATCTGCCAGGCTATTAACACCCAGACCGTTGGCTTCATTAGAGACAGACAAGCGGCCGACAATACAAGAAAGTAATGATATTATTAATACATTAACGCACAACGGGATCAGGGAGTAATCCTAAGCTTGGACGCAAGAGAAAGGCCTTTGACAGGTCGACTGGCCATATATGGAGTCCACGCTGAGGCATTCGGGTTTGAGAACAAAATTATAAGGGCAATAAAAGCATATACACAACCCCGACGCAAAAGGTGTTACACCAAGGCTTCCCATCAGATATGTTAAAATTAAAAGCTGGAGGTTACCAGAACGGGATGCCCACTTTGCCCCTGTTGTTCGCCCTATGCATGGAAACCGCTGGCCGCACACATTCGGCGCAATCCAGATATTGACGGGAGTTGGAATAGGTGCCCAAGATTATAAAATCGCGCTATACGCAGATGGAATTTATTATCTTGAACAAAACCGTCACCGCATTACCCATTGTTGCTCTATGGATAAATTTGACAGAACTCTCGGATTTAAGATCAATCAATCAAAGTCGGAGGCGCTCGAGTCTAAATATCCCAAAAGCGAAAGAGAAAACATCGAGATAAATTTTCAGTTTAAATGGCAGACCAGAGCTATAAAATAAATTGGGAATTTCATCTAAACCAAACATAACCAATAATCTCTCCAGAGGAGAGAGAGAATACCCGAGACTATAAAAAACCCTCATAAAGGAAATCCAAAGACTGGTCTGCATATGGGCATATCCTCGGATTGGTAAATCATTTTGCGTAAAAATGAACCTCCTCCCCAGGAATACTATACACTGTTCCAAAAACTCCTTCCGATAGTCGTAGTAAGATCAGATAATTATGGATTGCAGAAGCCAGTCACAAACTTCTTTGGAAACAAAAAAAACCACGGGTTAAAAAGGTCTATGCAAAGGCCTAAGGAAACTGGGGGGATGGCAGTTGCCTGTGATTGGGCTTACTAACAAAGGGCCCAAAAATATGCCAAATCACACAGTGGCACGGGGGGGGGTTACGGAGCAAAGGCACAATGGGTGGCACTGGAGAGAGAGGCTTGCGGCCCGCTGGAGCTGAAAAGAGACTTATATGGTACCTAAATCTAGGCTAAAGATCTCAAGAACCCGCTTCCCTCGGAGCTGAGCTCTCTCTCGGTCTGGGAGAGTCCGGTTAAAACATAGCCACTCATAACCTCCAAAACACACTCTAATGACTCCCCTTTATGGCAAACCCGGGATTTTGTCCGGGGTTAAACCGACAGAAATTTCACACTCTGGCAAAAAAGGGGAGAATAAGCAGACTAAAGGAACATGGAGGTAGGACACCATCAAAACATCGATAATCTACAGTCAGAAACGGACTTACTAATACAGAATTTATTAGATACCTCCAGGTTCGGGCAATTCTATACCAAACACCCAAAATAGACCACCCTAACATTTTGAAAAGATCTGTGATCGGGGGAACCGATTACCGGGGACTCTCTCTACTGCTTGTACAAGGTGGTGGCCAACAAAGACTCCGGAGTGACGAACACAGACCAAGGCTTCATGACACAAGGAGACGGATCCTGAATGGACCGAAGCAGAACAAAGACTGGGGAAGCTATTTTTTAAAGCTGCGGCTAGCGGTTCGATCTGTACGACGCTGAAGGGAACGCATATAAAGTCTTATACGGGGGTACTCACCCCAGTTAGATGGCAAAATTGGGCGAGCGGCGATCCCAGCTCGTCCCTAGGAAGTGCGGGGAACGGGGAGATCTGGAACAATGTGTGGTCTTGTCCGCGAATCATTCCCGTTTGGACTCAAATTAGAGATGGGCTACAAAAGGTTTTCTTGGGCCTCAAAAGTCAAATAGGACCTTGGGTTTTCTACTAGGTAAGCCCACCAGAAGAGGGTGTCTAGATCGGGGGGAAAACCAAAACTTTAGCACATTTTGCTACGGCGATGAGGTGGAGACCGCAGCATGCATTGTGAATCAGGATGCAATTCCATCAATAGATATAAAATTCGGAAAATAGAATCTGGTTCGCTTGCCAGATGAAAAGTTGACAAGTCTAGTGCAACGACACTGGCCCAAATTCCAAAAAGTTGGCATTATGGCTGGCACAGACAGATATCCCAGGGAATGAGCAACTGCCGCCATCTGGCTTTGATAGGGGCAGGTGGGTTCCCCTTCGGCGGCGGAACGGACACAGGGGAAGAGATAGAACTATAGAATTCCGACGAACAAGATCAATGAAGGAGAAATTATCCCTTCCCCGGATTATTAAAACTAGGTGGAATGTTTGAAGCGACAGTAAAGAACATGTAGAGAAAAAGAGCCGGCCTAAAGGAAAACACACGGAAGGAAGAGACTATAATCCATCCAGTACACTCTATGCCTTCCCCTACACCCCCCTTTACCACCCCCTTACGTCTTCCCCCCCATGTTTGTTTGATGTTGTGTATGTCCAATGAAAAACAAGTGACATTACTGTGGATACTGGCATGTACTATCATTGAAAAACCCAATAAAGGAAAGTTTAAAAAAAAAAAATAAAAAAAAATGGAGATTATAAATGGCCCGGCGAATTTTTTTTATGAACGCTTATAGCATAGACCCTAAGTATGAGCAGTTTTTTTAGGTGTTGTGGTTCTAAAAGAACTGTGTTGTGTTTGCGGGGGGGGGGGGGGCTGGGGGGTTTGATAACAGTTGAAAAATAAACACAAAAAGATAAACACAAAATAAAAAAACATACATAAAAAATAAACACAATTAGGATGAGCCTTCCTCTAGTTTTAACTTTAATCTCTCTCAGATTAGAAAAATGATATCCAAGTTTGACGGAACTTCTGAACAAATTCAAAAGTAAGGATTCAAAATCCTTAATGAATATATACCGTATTTCCTCGATTCTAAGACGTACCTTTTATCCCATTTCACATGTCTGAAATAGGGTTGCGTCTTAGTCGAGACAGTCTCTGTACTTAAAAAAAGTGTTTAATCAGCTGCCGACGTGATGGAGATGCGGCCCGAGGGATCTCACAGTGTGCAGCAAAAGCAGGCCAATCACGGACTTGCCCCCCCCCCCTCACGAGGTGCAGGAGATCAGTGGAGGTAATGTAGGGATCTCACAGGCCCAGCAGACCCCCCCCCCTCCTCCCCACTGTCGAATCTTGTGTGATGCAGGGTTGCAGATGGAGCTGTGTGGGAGGGGGGCTGTAGGGGGTGGTGTGTCGGTGTGTGTGTGGGGGGAAGTGTGTGTCATGCATGCCTAGCCCATATCAGGCGCGCCGCCCCCCTCCCGCAATGCTCCCTGCCCCTATCCCCTCCCGCCAGGCGCGCACAGAACCGGAAGGGGCAGGGGCCCGGAGCAGGCGTCGACGTGTCCGCCAGGGGAAGCGGCGGCCCGCCAGGAGGCAGCGCGAACGAAACACCCCGCCCGCAGGATGGCTCGGACCCAAAAGGCCGACAAGCCCACGGATCCAGAGGCACCCGCAGCAGCAGAAAGTGGCGGAGCCCCCGCCCAAACTGCCGCCGGGAGCACCCGGACCCGACACGGCGCGCGCAGACAACCCGCGGCTGCCAGGAGCGCACGTACGCACAGGCAGAAGACAGACACCAGGAGCGCGACCAGGCAACCCCGCGGCCGACACGCCAGCCGGCCCGCCAGGCAATCCAGGGCGAGTAAGTGCACCACAACTCACCAGTCTCTCCACATGAACGTGCGCGTCCCCGGCTATCAATGACTCCCTCCCCCATTTATCTCCATACGCCTCTCAATCCATGGTCGCGCCTTTCCCGCCCTCCATTTCATATCTTTCTCCCTTCCCTACATTCTCTTCCTTCCCCCCATCCATCCATTCTCTCTCCACTATAAGTCTCTCTCCCCCCATGCACCTGTCTCTTCCCCACTCTGTGACAACTGTCTCGCTAATTCTGTGCCTGTCTCGCTCTCCCCATTCTATGCCTGTCTCGTCTCATGCGTCTCCCCATTCTGTGCCTGTCTCGCTTCCCCATTCTGTCTGTCCCTCTCTCGCCATTCAGTGTCTGTCTCTCTAACCCTTCTGCGTTCTGTCTCGTCCCATTCTGTGTCTGTCTCTCTCCCCATTGGGGATTGAGGGGTCATATGACTCTGCTGAGCGCGCTTGGAAATCAAATTTCCATGTCTTTCCGCACTGAGCTTTGGAGAGCATACGTTGCACGTGCGCTGCGTGAGTGTGGCCGCACTTTTTGGGAATCACTGAATATTGTCTGAGCAGTGATTCGCCAGCACACTCTGTGTAGTACAGTCTAGTGTAGATAAATGTATTGCCATTGTCTGCTAGTAACCAAAAAATATGCACATTTAATATAGTGCGGGGGTTCCCACCAATTCTTTTTTTTAATCAAGGGTGCGTCTTGAATCGATGGCGTCTTACAATCGAGGAAGGAATAAGGGTAGTATGAAACATGCTAATAAAATCTTCTTAACGCTGGTTTGTTGCCAAGAAATCCGGGGTAAAGGACACTGTCCACTTTCTCCCCATTCGTAGTAATGGTCTTTACAATATGAATATTATGTAGTAACATTACTTAGATGGTCTGGCTCGGACTACCTGTTTGGAAAACCAAAAAAAGAAAATAAAACTTAACTTGATACACAGTGATATATTAAAGGTGCTGTCAATTATTGTTTTAAAATGTTAATGTTCTATGGACGGGTTTCCAAACTTTTTTTTCCGTGACCCTGTTATTTTTGAAACCCTTCGTGACCCCACTAAAAATTTTAGCGCCTATACTGGCTATAGGGCCAGGCAGGACACAAGTAAAAAACACAGCCACGGATACACACACACACACACACACAAGACACCACACAGCCATGACACACACCTACACACACACAGATACCAAGAAACACAGCCACACTGCAGACAGACACAACACGACAAAGCGGACACACACACACCAGCAGTCCACACAGAACCAGCGGCAACACACACCCACACACACGATACAGCGACACAACAGAGACGCAGCACACAGAGACACACACACACACACAAACACACACGACACACACACACACACAACACACAACACAACACACACACAGTACACACACAACGAGAACAATGGTACACACACCAACACACACAAACACACAAACACTGATCACACACACACTGTAAACAGGACACTGATCACACAGACACGGATACACACACACACACCCTTGCACTGAAACCAAACACACACATGATTACACACACACGACAACACACACCACAACGATGATACACACACAACACGGCCACTGATACCCACTAAACACACACACACACACACACTAGCTCTACCTATACGCACACAGATACCAAAACAGTGAATTACAGGCAACGGCGGATGTGAGTGACTGGAGGAGTGGGCAGGGACTGGGGGGTGGGCCAGGGCAATGGGTGTGGGGGGGAGAGGATGGGCCAGCGGACTGCGTGGCGTCCGGAGGGGTGGGAAGGAGGACGGCTGGGTGGGTGGGAGGGTGGGACAGGGACTGGGTGGGTGGGGCCGAGGGGTGGGAGGAATGGTGGTGCGGTGGGGGCGTAGGGTGGGCGGACTGGGTGGGCCAGGGAAACTGTGGTGCTGGGGCAAGGACGCCCGGGGATCGGGCGGATGGGGGTGGTGGGAGGCGGTGGAGGGCAGGGGACTGGGTGGGTGGGGAGGGGGGGCAGGGACTGGGTGGGGGGGAGGGGGGGCAGGGACTGGGGCTGGAGGGGGGGGCAGGACTGGGGGTGGGAGGGGTGGGCGAGGGAGTTGGTGTGGTGGTAGCAGGGACTGGGTGGGTGGGAGCAGGGACTGGGAGGGGGGAGCAGGGACTGGGAGGGGGGAAGGTCTTGGAGGGGGGGCCAGGGACTGGGAGGGGGGGCCAGGGACTGGGTGGGTGAATTACCTTGCCGACGGACGCTTTCACCCCTGTCTGCCCCTATATATCTGCTGCCCGGGACGGGAGGTGGGACTTGGGGTCACGGGGAGGGTGGGCTCGGAGAGGGGTGTGGGGTGCCACGGGAGGTGAGCTCGGGAAGTCGGCCACGGGGGAAGAGGGCCCGCAGAGGAGCTTGTACATCCACCTCGTCCCACTAACGGGGGGGCCGCAGAGGGCTGGTACTTTTCTACGTCCCACGTTGGGATGCGGGGGGGAGAAGGGAGGGTCCCGCTTGCCCTGTCAAGTCGGCGGGGACCGCCGGGGGGAATCGCCGCCATTTTTTTAAACTTGAACGGGGGGGGGGGGGGGGGGGGACGGGAGACACCGCGCGGCCAGCCTTGCTGCGACCCGGCAATTTTGGTTCCGTGGCCCGGTGCCGGGTCGCGACCCACCATTTGGGAAACGCTGTTCTATGGTAACCATACTATATGTATTGGATGTTTTTTTACAGATGGCAGATACAATAGATATCTTTAAAAAAAAAAAGCTGGACATCGATTTAGAAAGGAAAGGTATACAGGGATATACCAAATAAGTAAACATGGGAAGGATGTTGATCCAGGGATTAATCTGATAATAATATTTGGAGTAAGGAAGGAATTTATTTTTACCCTTATGAGACATCATTGGATGATATTTCACTGAGGTTGTTTTTTTGGGGGGGGGGGGGGGGGGTGCCTTCCTCTGGATCAATAGACTGTAAATACAAATATAGGATAATTATCTGTCATCTAAATTTAGCATCGATTGAGTTTGGATATACAGTATGTCATTCTTTTCGACCTCCATTACTCTGTAGCTATTGTAACTATGTAACTTTGTAAAACTTATGTAATCTTTTTAGTTAACAATCAGAAAACGTCAATTGACAATTTTTTTCTTTCTTAGTGTGGAAAGAAATTGAGGTTGCCATAGGTACCAAAACAGGTAAAAAGAAGGGCAGGTGTAATCTGTAGAAATTAATTTCATGGGACCGATTGCAAATTAAAAATACTTTTCACAGAATGCAAACAAGTAAAAAAAAGTTATGAGGATCCCCGGAAAGATACTAGAAAAGATCTAGAATTTGATAGCTACTGTATGATTATATTTTATAGTATCACTGCAAAGAACGTGTTTTGCTGAGCTCTTCAAGACACTAGAAACAGAGTCGCCAATATTTGGCACATGGACATACAGATGCAGCCACCAGTATCCGATCACTTGCCTGGGTAAAAATAAGGCATCTCACAGTAAAATACCCTCAACATTCTAGTGAGATTACTAATGGTCCATCGGACACAGCAGGGGTCCCTGCAGTCCCATTCAGTTTGAATGGGACTGCAGGGACCCCCCACTGTGTTAATCCGATGGGCCATTAGGAATCTCACAGAAATGTTGGGGCATGTTGAGGCATTGTTACGCTTGTGCTCCTACACACAAGCCAAGAGAAAGAGAAGGGACCCGATAGCGAGGTGGGGGATCCGCAGGAGAGATGAAAGGGAGTGAGTTGCCGCGCAGCTGGGGATCGGCGCACGTAGTCACGTGAGCGCGCCACACGCAGGAGAATGCGCGACGCGTCCAGAGGTGCGGAGCCAAGCTCAGGAACACGACTAGCCCAGCTGCATGTATGCGCATGCCCCTGCATAGAGAGTAGCAGCAGGCCTCAGGATACTCAGGAAACACAAGCCTCTGCATAGAGAGTAGCAGCAGGCCTCAGGATACTCAGGAAACACAAGCCTCTGCATGGAGAGTAGCAGCAGGCCTCAGGATACTCAGGTACTAATAACGAGAACTAGAGCGGAGCAGGGGAGGTAGAGTCCAGAGCACAAGGTAACAATAGAATTGCTTCTTGGAGGACGTCCAGCCTCCTTAAAGGCATAGTGCCAGTAACAGAAGAGTGCAGCAAATATTAAGTTCAAACTAAGGGTTGTTTAGTTGAATACTTTGGCCAAGCTATTGTAAGCCTGCTACCACTTCAAGGTAAACCCAATCAGCAGGTCCTACACTACCCGACGGCAAACTAACCTCAGTGGTAGAATGAGTGACTGTCCCAGTCTTCCGGAATCCAAAGGAGATGAGACACAGGTCCCAGAGGAAGTTCAGGCATAGAGTACTGTGGTAGTACTTTGCAGGTCCCTGGGCAGGTAGCCACTGACTGCTTTAAAAAGGAAGTGGCAGCTGTTAGCAATGAGAAAGTCAGAGAGAGGCTTACTTCCTGTCACGAGGAAGAGGGCAGGATTTGCCAGGAAGCAAGATGGCGTCGTTTGCGTCAGAATCCTTAAAGACACAGGATCTTGACTCGCAGCTAGAGGGAGGCGATCAGAAGTAAACAGGTAAGGAAGGAAAACGCCAAAGGGGGCGTGTTCCGCGCATCGTAACAGGCATTTACTGGGAGATTGCCCAAGATTTTCCAAGGCAAGTGATCTTATACTGGTGGCTGTATCTGTGGGTACAGTATGCATTATTTGCTATGTCACTACATGATACAGGAGGGACTTCCAAGCAAGTGACATTAGTTAAGGATGCACTGTTAAAAAAAAGATCATATTACAAATTAAATGTGTATTTTTTAAATGTTTTTGTATATACATTTAGACACAGTAGTACAGGTAAACCCCGTTATAACGCGCCTCGTTATACCGCGATTCGGTTATAACGCGGTTTTCCCGTGGCTCCCGTTTAAAAAAACTGCACACACTGCACACACTGCACACACTCTCACTGCACACACACTGCACACACACTGACACACACTGCTCATTGCTCACACTGCACACACTGCACACACACTGCTCATTGCTCACACTGCACACACACTGCTCATTGCTCACACTGCACACTGCCCACACACTGCTCATTGCTCACACTGCACACACTGCACACACTCACTGCACACACTCACTGCACACAGCTCTCACAATACACTCACATGTCAGCAGCCCACCCCCCTCCACATTCACCTCCCACACCCCCCTCCCCACATGTCAGCAGCCCACCACCCCTTTTTCACAGTCCAGCACCCGTTTTACACACACACACACACACACACACCACACACACACACACACACACACCCAACACACACACACACCCCACACACACACACACACACACACACACCACACACACCCACAACCACACCACACACACCACACCTCTTGGCAGCAGCAGCAGATCTGGCTGGGAGGACACCAGACACACGTTGTCGCGCCACCGCAAACCAGGGGGCTGGGAGGGAGAGGCGGGCAGGGGGCTGTGATGGGAGAGGGAGTGGACCTGGGAAAGGGAGGGAGGGGCGGAGGGAGGGCAGGTCCTCTGTATGGGGGGAGGGGGACAGGTCTCTGTATGGGGGGAGGGGGGCAGGAGAGGGCAAATGCCAGGCTTCTGATTTAATATGATAATTGGTAACAAAGTCTCCAATCCGTTGTCTGCCCTGATACTGTGTCCTGCCCTGGCTGGGAGTGAGGGGGACACACAGATTCTCTGTATGGGGGTCACCCCTGTGCCCTGGCTGGGAGTGAGGGGGGCAGGTCTCTATGGGGGATCCCCCCTCCCTGTGAGGGGCAGATAAGGCTGGACAGAGGCAGCCCCGTCCACTCCCAGAAAGCTTTGCTTCTAGCAGCATCTGGTTCTTTGGCTCCGGTCCCAGCTTTCTTCCTGGGGGCTCCGTCTCCATTTTGCAGCCTCTCTGCAGCTCAGACTTGTGACCGTGAGTACACCGTGCGGCTGACATGTAACCCACCATCCCCCCCCCCGAGGTAGCCCCGAAGGGCAGGTGCCATCCTCTGGGTTGCAGGAGGGTGGGTTACATGTCAGAGCACGAGTGTACTACGGTACAAGTTGAGCTGCAGAGAGGCTGCAAAAGGAGACGGAGCCCCCAGGAAGGAAGCTGGGAACGGAGCCAAAGAACAGATGCGCTAGAAGCAAAGCTTTTGGGAGTGGACGGGGGCTGCCTCTGTCCAGCCTATCTGCCCCTCACAGGGAGGGGGGATCCCCCATAGAGACCTGCCCCCCCTACACTCCCAGCCAGGGCACGGGGTGGGACCCACCAACAGAGAATCTGTGTGTCCCCTCTCACTCCCAGCCCAGTGCAGGACACAGTTAAGGGCGACAACGGATTGGAGACTTGTTACCAATATCATATAATCCGAAGCCTGGCATTTGCCCTCTCCTGCCCCCCTCCCCCCATACAGAGACCTGTCCCCCTCCCCCATACAGAGGACCTGCCCCTCCCTCCCAGCCCCTCCCTCTCTTCCCAGTCACTCCCTCTCCTCCAGCCCCCTGCCCGCCTCTCCCTCCCAGCCCCCTGGTTTGCGGTGCGCGACAACGTGTGTCTGTGTCCTCCAGCCAGATCTGCTGCTGCTGCCAAGAGGTGTGGTGTGTGTGTGGGTGTGTGGGGTGTGTGGTGTGTGTGTGTGTGTGTGTGTGTGTGGGGTGGTGTGTGTGTGGGTGTGTGTGTGTGTGTGTGTGTGTGTGTGTGTGTGTGTGTGTGTGTGTGTTAAAACGGGCTGCTGACTGTGAAAAAAGGGGCTGGTGGGCTGCTGACATGTGAGGGGGGGGGTTGGGGGAATGTGAGGGGGGTGGGCTGCGACATGTGAGTGTATTGTGAGAGCTGTGTGCAGTGAGTGTGTGCAGGAGTGTGTGCAGTGTGTGCAGCTTGTGAGAAATGAGCAAGTGTGTGGGCAGTGTGAGTGTGAGCAAGAGGCAGTGTGTGTGCCGTGTGAGCAATGAGCAGTGTGTGTGTGCAGTGTGTGCAGTGTGAGCATGAGCAGTGTGTGTCATGTGGTGTGCCGTGTGTGTGCAGTGAGAGTGTGTGCAGTGGGTTGCAGTGTGTGTCAGTTTTTTTAAACGGAGCACGGGAAAACGCGTTATAACCGAATACGGTATAACGAGGCGCGTGTTAAACGGGGTTCACTGTACTACTGTGTCTAAAGTATATACAAAAACATTTTTAAAAAAACACATTTAATTTGTAATATGATCTTTTTTTTAACAGTTGTCATCCTAGAATAATGTCACTTGCTTGGAAGTCCCTCCTGTATCCTTGTAGTGACATAGCAAAGAATGCATACTGTACCACAGATACAGCACCGATAAGATCACTTGCCTTGGAAAATTTGGGAATCTCCCAGTAAATGCTGTTACGATGCGCGGAACACCACCTTTGGGGTTTTTCCTCCTACCTGGTTAATCTTGATCGCCCTCCCTCTAGGCGAGTCAGATCCTGTGTCGTTCAAGGATTCTGACGGAAAAGCGACCTATCTGCTTCCTGGCAATCCTGCCCTCTCCTCTGACAGGAAGTAAGGCCCTCTCTGACTTCATTGCTAACAGCTGCCACTTCCTTTTTTAAAGCAGTCAGTGGCTACATGCAACGGGACCTGCAAAGTACTACCACAGTACTCATGCTGAACTTCCTCTGGGACCTGGTGTCCATCTCCTTTGGATTCCGGGAAGAATGGGACAGTCACTCATTCTACCAATGAGTTAGTTTGACCTCGGTAGTGTAGGACCTGCTGATTGGGTTTAACCTTGAAGTGGTAGCAGGCTTAAAATAGCTTGGCCAAAGTCTTCAAACTAAACAACCCTTCAGTTTGAACTTAAATTTGCTGCACTCTTCTGTTACGGCACATATGCCTTTAAGGAGGCTGACGTCTCCAAGAAGCAATTCTATGTCCTTGTGCTCTGGACTTACTCCCCTGCTCCAGCTATAGTTCTAGTTATTAGTACCTGAGTATCATGAGGCCTTTGCTCACTCTCATGCAGAGGCTTGTGTTTCCTGAGGATCCTAGGACTGCTGCTAATCTCTATGCAGAGGATTGTGATTTCTGAGTATCCTGAGCTCTCTATTATGAGGGCATCGAAGTCAATTACTGGCAGTCCGCGTGTGTTACTGGCTTCGTCGCATTGGACGCGTCGCCGATTCTCCTGCGTGGTGGGCGCTCACGTGACTACGTGCGCCGATCCCAGCTGCGCGGCAAACTCACTCCTTTATCTCTCTGCGGTCCCCACCCGCTCATCGGGTCCTTCTCTTTCTCTTGGCGTGGTGAGGAGCACAAGCGTAACCAATGCCTAACATGCCCCAACTTTCTGTGAGATTCCTAATGGCCCATCGGATTACACAGTGGGGGGTCCCTGAGTCCATTCAAACTGAATGGGACTGCAGGGACCCCTGCTGTGTTTATCCATGGACCATTAGTAATCTCACAGAAATGTTGAGGTATTTACTGTGAGATGCCTTAGTTTTTACAGCAGGCAATGATCGGATACTGGTGGTCTGCATCGTATGGTCATGTGCCAAAAATTGCGACTCTGTCTAGTGTCCTTGAAGAGCTCAGCAAACACGTCTTTGCAGTGATCTATAAAGATAATCATACCGTAGCTTATCAAATTCTAGATCTTTTCTAGTATCTTTCCGGGATCCTCATAACTTTTTTTTTACTGTTTGCATTCTGTGAAAAGTATTTTGAATTTGCAATCGGTCCCATGAAATTAATTTTACAGATACAAGCCCTGCTTTTGTCCTGTTTTGGAATATGGCAACCCTAATTCTTTCCACAAACTAAGAAAGAAAAAAATTGTCAATTGACAGTTTTCTGATTGTTAATAAAAAAGTATTACATAAGATTGTTACAAAGTTAAATGTTACAGAGATACATAGTGTAAGATGAGGTCGAAAAAATAGACATACGTTATCCAAACTCAATGATGCTCCTAAATTTTTTAGATGACAGATAAGGAAATCTTTCTAAATCGATGCTAAATTTATAAGATGACAGATAATTCATCAGAGATGGCGTGGAAGCCGTCGAAAGCAAGCAAGCTAGTAGTCCCTCTAGCGCCAC
>WSYH01009936.1:0-24547 GCA_036426205.1 Ascaphus truei | reverse complement strand
GAAAACTGCCAGAGTTGTCCCAATCTTCAAAAGTGGGGACAAAAACACTGTCTCAAACTACAGGCCAATCTCACTTCTCCCAATTCTATCCAAAGTCATGGAAAAATGTGTCCACTCCCAATTAAGCAATTTCTATACCAAGACAAATTTCCCTAGCCAATTCCAATCTGGGTTTCGTCCCAAACACTCCACCGTAACTACCCTGCTAAAAGTTTGCAATGAAATCCAGTGTGGAATGGAACGGGGACAACTCACTGGTGCAGTATTCCTAGATTTTGCAAAGGCTTTTGACACAGTTGATCATACTATCCTGCTTAACAAACTTCAGAGCTCTGGAATAGGGAAACATGCTTTAAACTGGTTTCAGTCCTACCTATCAGGAAGATCCCAACATGTGTCCATCTCAGGCTCTAACTCCAACCCCCTGGATATCACCTGTGGTGTCCCGCAAGGCTCTGTTCTGGGGCCCCTACTCTTCTCAGTGTTCATTAATGATCTTCCCACAGCTTGTAAGGAAGCCTCAATACACATGTATGCAGATGACACAATCCTATATGCACACAGCCATAGCCTCTCTGACCTTCAACACATACTTCAGTCTGACTTTTTGAGACTCGAAAACTGGATTTCCCAAAACAAACTGTTTTTAAACACTGACAAGACTGTAACAATGGTATTTAGGACCAAGACTAAATTTGTAAAGCTTCCAGTGACTGAGCTCCTGATTCGAACCAACGCTAACACCACCCTAACACCTGTCACTAGTTTTAAATACCTGGGCTTATGGTTTGACTCCCACTTAACATTCGGGATGCACATTGATACCCTGACAACCAAGACCTATGCCAAACTAGGGGTACTTTACAGGAACAAATCCTCCCTAAGTCTCCTGGTGAGAAAGCGTATCGCACAGCAGATGCTAATGCCAATTATTGACTATGGAGACATAGTATATGGCTCGGCTCCTCAAACCCACCTTAGCAAACTTGACACCCTCTACAATTCAATTTGTCATTTTGTTCTCCAATGCAACTACAACACACATCACTGCGAAATGCTCAAAGAACTAGATTGGTCAACACTAGAGTCTAGGCGCAAAGTTCACCTTTCCTGTCTTGCCTTTAAAGTCTTCATGGGCAAGCTACCCAGCTACCTGAACAAGCTTCTCACCCCTACCACTTGCAGCACTTATCACCTGAGATCAGACTCCAAAAGACTATTCATGGTCCCAAGGCTCAACAAAGTATCCGGACGTTCCTCCTTCTCCTTCCGCGCACCCCAAAACTGGAACAACCTACCAGAGACTCTCACATCCACCACCAGTTTAAGTTCTTTCAAATCTAAGGCTGTCTCACATTTTAACCTGGTCTGTAACTGTTTCATACGCTCATAATATATATTTTCTTTAACTGTGCACGCAATGTCTTGTATATAATGTATACCCTGTTCATTTATGTAACTGTACTTGTAACCATGTATTATTTGTTTTACTCTGTGCCCAGGACATACTTGAAAACGAGAGGTAACTCTCAATGTATTACTTCCTGGTAAAATATTTTATAAATAAATAAATAATACCTGCCCATTGGGTGTGCATTATTCTAATCAGGGGCTCATTTCCCTAGCCCCCCTCCCACAAGACTGGCGTCACCCAGTCTGCTTGGGACAGGAAAACATTTGTCCCAAGGTGTGAAACACAACACTTATCACAAGTACCCATGTCCTGCTTTCCTTTGTGCTATCATACACAAGCAGGGTGGGGGAGCCTTTGATCAGGGGGTTTATTGTAGACCACTTGTCTCCCCCTGAACATTAACATACTATATGTGCTCTAGCGTTCCCGGGCTTTTACCCTGGACCCAAAATACAATACATTCCTTAATATCTAAATATATTAAAATAATCCGTTCTGTGGGTCTGAGCGGGCTGAAATTTGCCAGGTCCTCATGCCAGAGGACCCTTGCCATAGTGGCCAAATATCCATGACCCCCAGAACCGGAGATACAAAAAAAAAGTTAAAATCCCCTATTAACTTTAATGCAGGATTCTCCGCTATAAGCTAAAGGGAATCTCTGCGTTTCACTCTCCCATTGAAATCAATGGGCTCCGCAGCTATAGGCTTTCAATGGAGCAACTCCACCATTGAAGTCAATGGGAAAACCACAATTTTCACATTTGCCCATACTCCGTCTGGTTGATCGGGGAGGGCTGGAAATGGCCATGCAATCATGCCGGAGCAGTGACTACATACGACCAAAATCCCAGCCCTCTGGTACTCACAGAACTGGAGATGTAGGTTTACACTTTATACACTTTCGGACATAGCTGTTTCAAAGCCACGCGGCTTTCCTCCATTAGAATCAATATGGCCGGCGCCTCCATAGGAAATGCATGGGCCGGCGCCGCCATAGGATTCAATGGGACCTCCGCTACCATTAGAGTCAATGGCGCGACTCTAGTGGCGAGCGCGACCCTTTACGGGGGGTCCTTAATTCTCGGTCCCGGTGGTGGTCGAGTGTGGGGGTTCCTAGGGTCTAGGGGCAAAAATAATTTTATTCCTGGGTGCCCTAGAACCTAAGTTTCCCACGCCAATTGTATTTGAACTTGAACTAGTGTGATCACATCTCTTTTTTTAGATATTGTATCCGCTTCTGCGGTCTGCGGTTTGGATGGCTGCCAACCCGTTCCTGGAGGTCGGCATCGAGGAATCCCCATTGAAGTGAATGGCTCCATTGACTTACAATGGGGGACCGCCATTCCTCCTCTCGGGCGCCACCTGCAGGTCTTCTCTGATATCAGGCCCAAATTGCCAGAATCCCCATAGGATTGTATGGATCTGCCATGGCGGCCTATGGGAAACTGCAAAATGGAGCCATCAAAGGCGGGAAAATGGAACAAAGGGCTACAATCACTTCCTAACTATTAACCCTTCTCCTCCCGAATGGATCCCAGTGTGAGTGTTGGTGCAGACACTGGAATAGGGAAAATACATTGTTACAGGGGAATACACATTTGGGTGCTGAAGCAGGGTAAAAACACATTACTGGACCGCAGTCCAGTTAACCCCTTGCCTCCCAAGTGAGGTCAGGGGTGGCCATATGGGGTGCAACCCCTTTAATACCGGGCCAAACCACCTCTCCCATGACAGTGAAGAATCAGAGAAAAGAAAGCTAATTGAAGAATGGACAAGAGGAAACTAATTCAAGACTGCAATGAAAAGACAAAATAAAGAGGAGATTGGTCGTAGAATGTGAAAGTGTTCAGGTGTAAATGGCAAGATTTCATATAAGCATTGTCCAAACCAAATTAATTACATTTTTATTAAGTCATTAAAATAATTCTGAAGAAGGTGACTGTGACAACCAAAACGTAATTTTTTGTTGTTGTTTTTTTAGATTGGGTTAGTAAAAATGTAATGTATTTTTCTGAGGTTAATTAATACCCTGATGCAGTTTTGGGAATATATTACCATTCTCAAAGAGAGTGATTTGGCTTCTACTACAGTTAATGGGGGTGATGTATACGGTAAATGCAAATTTGGAGCAAAATTGAATTGTGCGTCTTTTTGCGTTGGCGTATCAAGGTTTTGCTCGGTTTTTCACCTTGCGTTATGAGGACTGTCAATAGGACGAGTTAGGGAAAATTTACATGACACACAGAGTGTAATGAGATGTTGCAAACTTTGCATTTTTGTGCATAATTTTTGTATTTGCATCAGAAAAATCCGCCAGGTCTGAGGTGGCGTAAACATTTCTAGCCAACAGTTTGCATCAAAACAAACTTCTATTTACAGGTTTTTTTTATTTTTTACTAACCTATCTCCCCCTTTGTTTATAGTGGAGGTGTTGATCAGTATGCTGTTGTGTTGCAAAGGGAGCAGGAAATAGGGAGATTTTGTAGAGCGATGAAGTAATAGAGTGTGTGCATTCACTCGTTGATAACACAACATACCGCATTATAATGCAGACTATAACAGTTTCATATAATTTATTTGCAGTATTCCACCATTATGCACCATTAGCAGCAATAACCTTTGCTACAGTACATCTATAAATATGGCCCCTTGTGTCCTATTCAGAATTATTTAAAAAAAAGTCTCTGCATGCAGGAAGAAAAGTGTAGTTGAGTCAGATGGACATGCTGAAGTATAGATTTATTTGCAGCAGAAAAAAAGCGCAACATTTCAAGGAAACAATGCCCTTCGTCAAGTTAAGTGTCCTATTCACTTGAATGGGCTATTTTCTGTCGCTGGAAGATATCTTGGCCAATATCCCTAAGAAGATAACAAGCATAAAGATCCAATTTTTCTCTACCTAAGACATATTTATCTGTACACTGCACTCAATGTTTATAGCTAGAATTTAAGACATTTCTGAAATCAGTAGCAATTTGGAATCGAAGTGACCTGTAGAAATGTGACTAGAAAGTTCAAACAATGGCTCTAGTGGGGGGTGGGGGGATTTGAATAGTATCCACAGTAATCTTTTTACTAAAGGATTATATTTATGTACAGTTTGCACTTTAATTTTCTTTAAATGGATGACGATAGAAAAAATTAACTTCTCTTTTTTTAGCCCCTGTCTGTAAATGTATCCAAAGGAATGTTGAGATCCTCCCAGGCTGTTGCACTAGGACGCCATGAGTACTGCACACAATCCGAAGGGTCCTCAAGGCCAATCAGCCGCTACCCCATCCCCTATAAAAAGGACTTACCATATGATCTAGTGGAATTGATGGAAGAAGTAGAAACAAAGGTAAGAAAAAAGCGTCTAAAGACTTCTTAGAAATTAAGTGCATAACATTATTGTGCCTTGGTCCCGTGAATGTGTACTATATGATTCTTTCAGTTTCCACTCTGTCGGTGGGATTGGACTCAAATAGGTTCTTTGCTATATATGTGGTGGACATGTCTATCTTGAGTAAGGGCCAGTATCTCATAGTGCGTTTTTAGTTTTGTTGATGCACTCTTCTATTTTCCGTGTAACTTTAACATGATTTGCATTTGAAGATGTATGTGACATGCATTATGTCCTCCATGAATGGAATCTCAAAGACGTGGTCCAAATAATACCAATATGATAAAGTTTTGAACTAATTCAAGGATATATTAAGCTTTCAAGATTCATATCAAAAACAGACATGCAATGAAACCAGGAGAGTAGTAGACCTGAGGGATGTGTGAGTTTTTGTTAATGAAAGAGTAGCATATTCTCCCAGCAAAAGTGTTGGGAGCACATACACTATGAAAAATAAAAAAAATACCTTTCTGGTGCTTCCAATATGATTAAGAATAGTCTTGTTTAGTTACATCAGAAAATAACATTACAAGCAGAACTGTTAAAGAATAAGGTTGTCTGAAGGTTTATTCACATATTGGGGGAATGGGCCAGATGAAGAGATAGTCCCTCGAAACGTCGCCCCCCTAGCATACTTTCCGTTCTCCGTTTTTTGTGTATATTCCTTGTGTTTCATGTTTTTTCCCCTTTTCCTCTCCCCCCCCCCCATCCCTCACTTTGTGACATGCCCATTTGTGATACTGGTTTCTGCAAACACATTTGATTTATTTCTGGTTTGTTTTATTATTAAATGTTTATTCTGCATTACAACTGTTTTCATCATTTAGCTATTAGACAGTGAGTGCTGGTACTTACGTAGATTTGTTAGTACTATACAGGGGAATAAGGGTCCCCTTTTGTTCCGTGCACCCTGCAATTACATAAATTTAACACTATCAGAGTGCTGTCTATCGTCCCCTTTTACCCTTAGAATGGTATTTGGTTCTTTCATTGGAAAAACACACTAGTATTTTTGGTTTATTCACTAATCCAGATGTTGGTGTGTTAGGGGAAAAGGTGGCAAACGGAAAGGATGGGTTTTTAGCATTTTTCTTTAGTTAATGTTTTAAAAGCATTTACAGGTGTGTTGTTTTATTTTCCATCTGGGAGTTTTTTATATTGCAAAACTGCCTCTCAAATCACGCAGGGCTTGCTTGATGGTGGTGACCTCTGTTGCACTGTACCGACCCCCACAGTTACCACGCTCTCCCCCACAACAATTTAAAATGATCGCCTGGAGAGTGTGTGGAGCCTCTGTATGTGTATCTTACCTTCTCCAGAGCGGATTTCATATTGCGCCGTGTTGCCATGACAATATGATGCTGCGTCTTAAGGAGATACAGTACCACTCCAGAAAAGGTAAGAGGCTCCGCCAAAACCCCACTGCACGGAGCGCTGCAATACCCCTAGTTGGCCCTGCACAAATGACACACCAGTTACCATTAGTTGGCCATGAATGCAAAAAGAAAAGCTTCATAGTTGATACGTGTGTTGCTGGTAACAGGTAGTGTTGTACATTAGAGCATTCACATGCCCAACTGTTTGTTTGATAATCGAAAAGAAAAATGGTTGAAATATTCGCAGAATCAATCTGTTTTTGTGTACAGTCGCTAGCTGGTATGAAAACCTGAATATTAAACCTCTCATATAAAAAAAATCACTTTTACATGTAAAAATAGCTGTCCTGACAGTTTTTATTGTCACACAAATTGTCATCTAGTGCTAGCCATAAATAAAATACTGATGGATGTTACTAGGATTCTATTTTCTCTATTAATACAAAGTGGGAAAGAAGAGGTAATGAACTTTCAATACATATGATTATAAAATAAAGTGAATGCGAGAAACACCGGGTAGTGGTTTGATAATACACTTAACGTTCTTCTTCATTCTGACTTTACAATGCAAAGTAATGCAGTACATTTTTCTATTAAAGTAACTTTTTACAATGGTTTTGATTTCATTGTAGGTGTTTTCTTTACATCTATAGTATAAAAACACCTTTAACGGATTGGATTGTCTCTCCCCTCCTTCTTTACAGGGCGGATTTTTGCCAAATGTCTTTAAGGCATTAGCTCACCGACCAGCTGAATTCAGAGCATTCTTCGCTTATTACAATGCTCTTATGAACAAAGAAACAGGTAAAACAAAGACATTTATATTAATGTAAAATTGTTGGGATTGCTGCTTCAACTTTCCATAGATGCTAGGAGGATACAATGAAACGAAATTATCAATACTTTTAACACTGGCGATATATCACTTTTAAAAAAAATTCTCAAATGAAAATGATTAAAATCCCGCCATTGCAAACACCCCTCCTGTCACTAAATGGTCCCTGTCACAGGCAGAGTCATACATTACATGACAGAATATGACAACAGAGATGCAAGACACTGAATGTAGCAGAAAAGAGAGGAGAACCATGAAGTCCATTACTTGGTATCATTTACTTTGATTTATTGATATTTAGGCCTTTCTTGAGTTACTACCATACATGAAAAAATGTCAGATTACAGTTTTTGTTAATTGTGGTATAACCTGCCTTTAGAATGCTGGTATGTTTAGTGGACGATTCCAAACATGAACTATATTGTTACTGTGTGTATGTTAAATAGCTGATCTACGGTGTTATGCCATGCAAACTGAATATGTACTTTCATCTGCAGGTAATCTGACGAAAGCTGACAGAGAACTTGTTGTTGTGGTTACAAGTGCAAGCAACGGGTGTCCTTATTGTGTGATTGCTCACAGTGCTTTGCATAGAATATATTCCAAGAAACCAACATTGGCTGATGAGGTGAACTTTTTTTCCCCAATTTTATTTTTTCACTGCTCCAGCAGATTTCCAATGGAAAAATCTAATTGCTTTATTTAGAATCCTTTGTAATCATATTTCACTCACTTTATACAATACTAGGTCTTGCTGAAAACTATTTCTATGATCTGAAACTTCATCCAAGGTTGTGAGATTCTGTCTATACCAGGGGAGAGCAAACTTTTAGAGCTGCTCTCGCGCCCCCCCTTACCTTGTTTGGTGCCATGGAGGCAGGCGTGTGACGTTACTCCGCATGACACCGTGGCTTCATTTGACGCCCCGTTGCCATGGCGACGCGTCACAGCAACTGTTCTGAATCCCGGTAAGTGAGTTACAGAGGCCTCACGTGATCCCCCGGCATTTAATTTAAATGCCTCAAGGAAGAGCGCGGGGCCTCTGCAACTGCCTGTGCCCCCCCCCCCACGCCCCCGCAAAAAAAAATCCTGCGTCCCCCACTTTGCGCACCGCTGGTCTATACTATGAAGTTTTTAATCTTTTATTCATATTAAAAGTTAAGTATTTGAATATACATTTTAGAAGTGATATTGAGGGCAGTCTCTTGGAGGGAGCGTTTTCTTTGACCAGCAAGTAGTTTCATCGAAACCGATGATGGAACTTGCAACGGGCTTTTCTAGCTTCAGAGCAGGTGGCTAAACCAAAAAGCTGTGTTTGTATGTTTGATACTTAGCATGCTATGTCCTTGTAGGTTATTATCAACTGGGAACTGGCAGAGCTCAAGCAGCGGGAACATTCTATGCTGGAGTTTGCTCTAGCAATCGCCAAGGCTGAGAACATCACTGAGAAGCACTTTGCCAAACTGGAAGAGCATGGGTTTGACCGTGAAGATGCTTGGGACATCGCCATGATCTCTGCCTTCTTTGCCATGTCCAATCGCATTTCTCACTTCATGGACTTACGCCCCAACAAGGAATTTTATACACTAGGAAGACTGCCCAGGGAAAAACCTTAAAAAAATTAATATTAAAGATTGGCATGACCAGACCGCTTGAGATTGCTAGAGGGCAGGTTGAGTCCGTCTTTAACTCTCGACTAACTTCTCGTCTGTTTTGGACAGTTACAAATATTTATGATTCAATATACAGTATATGATGATCATGTAGTTATAAATCTCTAAATGCAATTGGCAAAAAAAGGGGTTGACAGTACTTTTTAGGGCTATGCTCCACTAAACTCCAAAAGTTCAAAAGAAGTAAAGATTGGAACTCAAAAAATCTACTTTATATGTATATTTGTGATGAGATTAATCAGATGGTTATAAAACACCAGTCACCATCTTTCATCTTAATCAGTTACCAGGACATTTAAAACACTTGAACAGAAATTCTGTCTTCTTGATGTCGCTTTTGATAATAATGGGTCAAGTCATATTTTCTGTATGGAAAAACAAAGTATATCAGAAAAAAATCATAATGTATAATATAAGGATTCATATCTACTAAGCAGTGCTATGCCCTAAGTCACCTAACCAACCAATGGCTTGAATACAGTAGGTTGAAATGTGCCTTCTGGCACCAGAAGGTGTCTTATTGAAGAGCACACACTATATTTTATTTTAAAAATCTAGTAGTGGGGAGTGCTGGTACAGTACTAGAATATCGGAAAATGTTACCTGCGCTAAAATGTTACACAAAAAAAAGTGTGCCGAATACTACTAATCAAGAGCTTGCAAACATACTGTACTGTATTTGACAACTTTTTTAGTTGAGTATTTTTCATTGAGATGCTCAAAGTATTTGTATTATGGGGGGCTTCACAATTTTTTAATGAGTCCTTTTTTTGTGGAAAATAAAAATCTGCACATGCGAGAATATTTTCATTGTATCAACTGGCTTCATTTATATGGAGGGCAAGATCTTTAACGAAACGTCAACAGTGACGTTTCCAAATTTAGCTTTTTAAGGTCAAACAATGTGTTCCACTGCATAATGAATGTATTCTGTGCTTCCTATAGACACGGGAATATACAGAGACATATTCTGATGCTTTCATCAAGGGTTCCATAGCAGTATAGAGTTTTGTTATGTACCAGGAGGAACCACACAATGTATCTATCTCTATCTCTACATAAACCAGGGAACCATTTATACAACTTAATGCAGTTAGCCAAATGAGCAGACAAGACATATTCTGCCAACGATTTGAAAGAAAAAAAAAAGTGAGCCCGCGAGATCAGATCACGAAGGCGGCTCCTTTCCGAGCCACACAGACTCCGAGGAAGACCCGGGCCCACAGCTCTACGAAAAACTACATAAGTGAACTTTATACTAATCTTAAAAATGCTTTTCAGCTTGAGGTCCAAAAGGTTGGTAAGGAACCCAGGGGAGACTTAATAAGGGAAAAAGGGACCCCTGCTCAGCTAGTTCCGTATGGGGCAGTGATTTTATGTGGTTACGGTGCTACTGCTGGGATAATGTTACTGACAATATACCAAAGAAAAAGAACCCTGGTTGAGCACTCCGGTATCTCTAAGTGAAGTAGGTAAATGGGACTAGATTAAAACTTAATTTTAATGATATCCAAGTTCACGTGGGCCGTGATGCAAGACATTTAAACTTGCAGGAGATACTGGGCACCCAATATGGAAGCCTGTATCTCGGGAAGCAGGGGGTCCCCAGATCTGAAATTAAAGCGGTTCAGCTCCGGAAACCCCCTGCTTCAATCCTGCAGATGGAGCACGATTCATTGCTACATTTTTCTTGCGGGAGGCGCCCTCTCTACCCCTCCCCATGTGTTACCCACCTGCTCGTGGGTGATATGCAAATGTGTCACGGCTGGGATAATTGAGTTTTAGCATTGGTTGCAATACCGCTCAGAAGTAGGCGCTATTGTGCTATTGCGTCTTCAAACTCTAAATACAATGTAATGTAACCCATCCATTATTCCCGTTCATTTCGTACAATGCAATATGATATGTAATTGTATTAAAATGTAACCCACCACTTATTCCCCTAAAAACTTCAGATGACTAAAAAGTATTTTAAAATACTAAATATTTTTATTAGATAACAGTAATTGAATGTATGAAGAACACAATAATACACATTTCTGCGCTCTTCTTCCAAATATACAATCTTCATTCGGCATTTCTTTGAGCTCTTGGACATTTTCACCTGTAAAGAGAGAATATTGTATATTAATAATTGCGAATAGATCCTCACCCAAAGTCCCACATAGCTGAAAGGGTTCCCCAAGACTCAAGAGTTTATTAAAATGTATTTTGATGTGTTTTTACATTCAGAACCCATGTCCAAACAAGCAGCCCATGCAAACCTATGGGCGCTGGTATGTCTGCTGGACATCGGAGTTGAAAGCAGCCAGAGGGAATAGTTTCTGCACCCTCCACAATATGACATTTGGTCTTATTACATTCGGACCATATAATGGTACACATCCCTCCATATGGGACTGCGCTTTAGGATGAATGAATTCATGAAATTAATTTATAGATTAATTCTTAATGTTTGATATATACAATTATGTGTACAGTGGGCACTTTTGTCCTCTATAGACTTCAAAACACCCTTTTCCCTGATAGTTGGTTTCATAGTATATACTGCGATTATTTGTATCTTTCAGGGCGTGAACCTAGATACACAACATTATGATATTATGACATTTCGCAACACTATTGCTTTTATCTTATAATTTACAAGGAGGATTTATACATGTATACATTGTGTATCCTTATACAATAGGTCCCCTTAGATGTGGACATATTGTGTCTTTCTGTTCTCTATATCATCATATAGCAAATTAGTTAGTTATGTGATTATCAAGCCATCAACAGGCTTGTCAGCATGTCATGTCATTTCTTTGCATTTTAAATTTTAAGTGTATTATTTTCATATTTTTGCTTACTGAGCAGCATGATTTAGAGTTGTTGTGTTGTGTTATATGCAACACAACTATACTACACTCTGCATTTTATTTTGTTCAGCACTTATATGGTGGAATAACATGATTGTTTGGATTTCATTTAATTATCTTATTTGATTGCATTTTGTTGTTTGTCAGTATAGTTCTTGTTTGTGTCACATTTCTTTTGCAAAGTTCGGCTTTTATAGATTGCATCATTGGAATACTTTAGCTTTCCCCTATGCACTGCGGAACAAATATATGGTTCATCTATGACCCTTTACATACACACAGTGGAATGGGTTATAGCATTTATATCAATATTGGTCATTTATAAGGTTCCATCTCTCCCCATATAGTTGGCAGTGCATTTTGGAGAAAGACTTGCCAATAGATACCTTTAGGTTTGTTATTTGTATCACTTTTTTTACAAATGTTTTTTTCATTATTTTTTTCACACACATTTATATATGTAGCCCACTCTTTTTCAAGGGACCAAAAGTAATTGGACAATTTACTCAAAAGCTGTTTCATGGACAGGTGTGGGCTATTCCTTCGTTATTTCATCATCAATTAAGCAGGTAAAAGGTCTGGAGTTGATTCCAGGTGTGGCATTCACATTTGGAAGCTGTTGCTGTGAACCCACAACATGCGGTCAAAGGAGCTCTCAATGCAAGTGAAACGGGGCATCCTTAGGCTGCAAAAAAAAGAAAATCCATCAGAGAGATAGCAGAAACATTAGTGGCCAAATAAAACAGTTTGGTACATTCTGAGGAAAAAAAAAATACGCACTGGTGAGCTCTGCAACACAAAAAGGCCTGGACGTCCACGGAAGATAACAGTGGTGGATGATCGTAAGATCCTTTTCATGGTAAAGAAAAACCCATTCACAATATCCAGCCAAGTGAAGAACACTCCAGGAGGTAGGCATATCATTATCCAAGTCTACCATAAAAAGAAGACTTCACGAGAGCAAATACAGAGGGTTTACCACAAGGTGCAAACCATTCATCTCCAGAATAGAAAGGCCAGATTAGACTTTGCCAAAAACAATATCTAAAAAAGACAGCCCAGTTCTGGAACAGCATTCTTTGGACAGATGAAACTAAGATCAACCTGTACCAGAATGATGAGAAGAAAAAAGTATGGAGAAGGCTTGGAACGGCTCATGATCTGAAGCATACCACATCATCTGTAAAACACGGTGGAGGCAGTGTGATTTCATGGGCATGCATGGCTTACAATGGCACTGGGTCACTAGTGTTTATTGATGTGACAGAAGAAGCCGGAAGAATTCCGAAGGGATATATTGTCTGCTCAGATTCAGCCAAATTCAGCGAAGTTGATTGGACGGCGCTTCACTTTACATATGGTCAATGACCCAAAACATACTGCGAAAGCAACCCAGGAGTTTTTTAAGGCAAAGAAGTGGAATATTCTGCAATGGCCGAGTCAATCACCTGATCTCAACCCTATCGAGCATGCATTTCACTTGCTGAAGACAAAACTTAAGGCAGAAAGACCTACGAACAAACAACAACTGAAGACAGCTGCAGAAAAGGTCTTGCAAAGCATCACAAAGGAGGAAACCCAGCGTTTGGTGATGTCCATGCATTCCAGATTTCAAGCAGTCATTGCCTGCAAAGGATTCTCGACAAAGTATTAAAAATTAACATTTTATCAGACGCGCTATTTGAGAGGGTTGGGGTTCCTTACAATGCATCTGATTTCAGACGCGCTATTAGAGAGTTGGGATTCCGCAGCATTTCACAATATAATTATAGGGTTCCCTAACTAAAAAAAGGTTTAAAACCACAGCTTTAAGTTGTTCCCACAATGTAGCCAATTCTTTTTTCCAATCTGGGATATAATAACATATACATTTAGGTCCGGAAATAATTGGACACTGATACAAGTTTTGTTATTTTGGCTGTGTACCAAAATAAAGTCAAGTTACAGTTAAATAATGAATATGGGCTTAAAGTGCAGTCTATCAGCTTTAATTTGAGGGTATTCACATCCAAATTAGAGGAAGGGTGTAGGAATTACATCTCTTTAATATGTAGCCCCCTCATTTTCAAGGGACCAAAAGTAATTTGACAATTGACTCAAAGGCTGTTTCATGGACAGGAGTGGGCTATTCCTTTGTTATTTCATCATCAATTAAGCAGGTAAAAGGTCTGGAGTTGATTCCAGGTGTGGCATTCGCATTTGGAAGCTGTTGCTGTGAAACCACAACATGCGGTCAAAGGAGCTCTCAATGCAAGTGAAACAGGGCATCCTTAGGCTGCAAAAAAAAGAAAATCCATCAGAGAGATAGCAGGAACATTAGGAGTGGCCAAATCAACAGTTTGGTACATTCTGAGAAAAAAAGTACGCACTGGTGAGCTCTGCAACACAAAAAGGCCTGGACGTCCACGGAATACAACAGTGGTGGTAGGATCCTTTCCATGGTGAAGAAAAACCCCTTCACAACATCCAGCCAAGTGAAGAACACTCTCCAGGAGGTAGGCATATCATTATCCAAGTCTACCATAAAGAGAAGACTTCACGAGAGCAAATAGAGAGGGTTCACCACAAGGTGCAAACCATTCATAAGCCTTAAGAATAGAAAGGCCAGATTAGACTTTGCCAAACAATATCTAAAAAAGCCAGTCCAGTTCTGGAACAGCATTCTTTGGACAGATGAAACTAAGATCAATCTGTACCAGAATGATGAGAAGAAAAAAGTATGGAGAAGGCTTGGAACGGCTCATGATCCGAAGCATACCACATCATCTGTAAAACACGGTGGAGGCAGTGTGATGGCATGGGCATGCATGGCTTACAATGGCCCTGGGTCACTAATGTTTATTGATGATGTGACAGAAGACAGAAGCAGCTGGGTGAATTCTGTGAAGTGTATAGGGATATATTGTCTGCTCAGATTCAGCCAAATTCAGCTAAGTTGATTGGACACTGACCCAAAACATACTGCGAAAGCAACCCAGGAGTTTAAGGCAAAAAAGTGGAATATTCTGCAATGCCCGAGTGAATCACCTGATCTCAACCCGATCGAGCATGCATTTCACTTGCTGAAGACAAAACTTAAGGCAGAAAGACCCACAAACAACCAACAACTGAAGACAGCTGCAGTAAAGGCCTGGCAAAGCATCACAAAGGAGGAAACCCAGTGTTTGGTGATGTCCATGTGTTCCAGACTTCAAGCAGTCATTGCCTGCAAAGGATTCTCAACAAAGTATTAAAAATGAGCATTTTATTTATTATTGTGTTAATTTGTCCAATTACATTTGAGCCCCTGAAATAAGGGGACTGTGTATGAAAATGGTTGCAATTCCTAAACGTTTCATACAATATTTTTGTTCAACCCCTTGAATTAAAGCTGAAAGTCTGCACTTCTATTGCATCTCGGTTGTTTCATTTCAAATTCATTGTGGTGGCATACAGAGCCAAAATTATGAAAATAGTATCAGTGTCCAATTATTTCCGGACCTAACTGTACATGTTAGGAGACCATCGGCCAAAGATGGTAATGGTCACTTGGAAATTAACCATTCCAAATGGAAGAATCTGTGATGCTGTGTGTTTTTATATGTATCCTCCCCAAAGGAATTTAAAGAAAACAAACATGCACTAACCTTTTTATTCTATTCAGTAATTTTCCTAAGCTTGGCTCCGTGTGTCAGAGGAATCAACAAGTACAGGACTCAACAGGGCAATAAGCCTCTTAGCAATCATGGACTGAATAGGCCTCTAAATTGTCTCATTGTCAAACTGAAACTCTGTTTTACATTTTGTTCAACACATTATAATTGGGGGGAAAAACATTGACATAAAGAAAACTTCAGATCATGTTCAGGGACTATTCCTCTGAGCATGTCACTGTAAAGCAAAATCTAAGACTTTTTTTGTAATTATATTAGGCCACTTTGAGTGCTGGGGTAACACTTCTTTTGAAAAAATAGGTTTTCTGTTTCAGTCCGTGCAAAGAAGACTGAGTCAGTCAGTCACTAGGACTCATATTTTCAAGGCCTTAAAACTGCTGTTCAAGCTGTCGTTTACATTTTTTTTTTAAATTCAATATATTCATCAATACAATCTACACACTGACAAGTGATTAGCTAAATTGCTGATCGATATGCTCTCCTGTAATCAATCGCTGAATTCGGCTAGGGGTTCACCAAATGCATCTTGGGTAATCTTCTGCTGCATGTTCTGTGAGGGAGATCATGTGACCAGACAGGCACCAGATTCAATTGGTTCACTGCTCGAGAGGGCAGGGCTCACAAAGATGATGCTGTTTCAGAAGGGGATGTGACTTTGTATATGATTGCTATAGGAACAAAAATGCCTGTTACATTAGAATACATTAAAAATGTCTTTCAAATAGTTTCTTTTCTTTTTCTTTTTTAAATGCTGCAAGTATTTTCTCATAGTACAGAAATGATTAAAAAAACAAACACATGTAGGATATTGCTTGAACTGCAGCTTTAAGCTCCGACTTTGAGAGAGAGAGATGGTTGGACAAAAATATAAAATACTTAACCCCCCCTCCCCTCTTGTCGGCGATTCTGTGTAATATGTTTGTCAGTGTGCCTGCGTCAGTGACACGCTGACAAAGACGCTGTCACGCACAGACACGCGCCTCCCCTTGTCACAATGTTCATTGAGAGCAGGGATCGGCAGAGTACAGGAGGGTTCTGACTAGCTCCACTACTAGCCCTCCTGCTCCCCTCACCGCAGTGGTGACTTCACATCATTGTTGCTACTGGTTCAACCGCGCCAGATCCAGCTTTGATGTCGCTGGGGAAAGCTTTTGCTGGCGCAGTGGTGATTGGCAAGTCCGTCATCATTGCACACAGCAAAGGCGCCGGGGGGTGGGGGGGAGGAGGGAAGAATTTGAGATGCCAGGATTTTTTCCATCCCTGGGTTGAACCATACTACTGAGCAACCAACTTGGCCTCTAACTAAAACAGTCGAGTAGGTGAAATTGAGGCTTAATCCCTTTAGTGCCAGTTGGGCCTTTTGTGCATTGCACAGCATTGTTTTAGAGGCCTCTCAGGTACTAAAGGGGTTATCAAGTATACAAACATGTCTTCCAACATTATGCAAGTTGATACGAGAAGTAGAAAACCCAGAGTGAAATCATTAGATGCGACAGCTCTCTACCTCAGCTGTGCTCTGCCCTATATAAACGCCAGGAAGCAGATGGTGCTTTTCAAGCATACTTAGGCCAGTCTTGGAAGGACACCTAATAGATTAATACACAACCAAACACAAGCATCAGCAGACTAAATCCCCCGCCGCGTACAGTTGTTCTTTCGAATCTGGACAATTTTAGGCTTGGCCAGCGATTTGATAAACAAATAGTGAGCAGCGTGAACATCATGATGCTCATCACAGATTCTCGCTTTGGATGCCTCTTCCAGTCGACAAGAATTACGGACTCAAACAGGCATGACAAGACACTCCTAATGCTAATCTCTTTAAGAATTTCTCATCTCCGCCCTCTTCATGGTATTAAATTAAGTGTAGCTTGATGCAACCGTTTTGATTTACGTTCTACTCCAGGCAGGTGTGGCACTGAAAAGGGATTGACGCAGCAATGCCATTAAGGAAGGTATATCACATGTTTGGAAAGAGAAAGCACTCACCCCCGCCTTCTTGGCAGGGTTTACACTTTAACCTTTTGAGCCTTGGGCCTTCAACAGACTAAACTATACTGTTAAGCAAACGAAAGTTCACACTAGTGATCCTAATGATGAAGGTTTTACAACCATCTAAACAAAGGCGACATTTATCATGGGCCTAACATGTTATATAACTTAAAAAATGCAGTCAGAGGAGAAAGATGATGAAGGTGAAGCATGTCTTTGGATTGATTAGAAAGATGTCTATCCAACACACTATGGTTAACCTTAGACACCCTTTGGCAAGAAGATGAATAGTTATTACCAGTGCAGAACTAGAGATATTATACTATTATATTGAGGCTTTCATAGCTGGAAATGCAATAATCTACGGGGGAGAGATTTAAGTCAATGGCGGTTAATGCAGGATCCAGCTCCGATGCCCCTTATCGGGGCGTAGTACATCCCAGCCCTGTGGACTTGATTTTTCTGCAGCTCACTTTATTTTGAACAAACATTAGGTCAGCACAGTGTATTTTTATATGTATTCTGTTTTTGAGCTTGCATTTTATATATCTTGACAAAAGACCCTAGTGGACCGAAACATTGATCTTTGTATTAATAAACACCACACAATATTTATGAAGCCCCTTTATTCCTGCATCAGCACATTATCTCCAGCTATGCACCCAGGCAGTTATTTACACGTGTGTGTGTATGTATGTATATACAGTATATATACACACACACATTTCTTTTAAATCGTAAATATATATGTTTATGTACTTGAATACAAGCAATTGATAAATAAATGGTGATTGTAATAAATCATGAGTGTACTGGGGGCTGTGTCAGAATATAATGTATCTAAGGGAATGCAGTGAGTCACAGGCATATATGATCAGAAAGGAAATTAAAGTGTATAAAATACATAACATATTTAGATGGATTTAGAGTTAAGAAGTCTATTACTAAATCATAATTTGGTCAGATGACAACTAACTGATTGGAGGGGCTAGGGCCATTTGTGATTCCCTTTCTGTTGGTAAAAGATTACGGCTTTCATAATACATAAAACCCTGGGCCTGTCTAGGACCTTATGTTGTACGTGAAAACCTAAAAGGTATCCGCTCCAAGAAGCTTTCACATTCCTTTCAATCTACATTCACTCTATGCAAGTATAGTTGACAGCCATTATAAATGCTCTCAGGAGCCTCTTAAAGCAAAAAAGGTTCATATTTGTAGGTTAATTTGACTTTCCAAGAATTAGTGACTCATCCACCAGTAAAATCAATCACAAAGAATAAAATAACCTAGATCATACTCCGCCATGGGCTTTCATGCACCCACAAGTAAATTGTCACACATTTTTTTGGGCATACCAACATTTAGCAAATCACCCCTTCCACCCCAAACCTTCAATTTATGCGTCCATGTAACCGAAAGAACTGCCTAGCTTTTTTTTTACTTGAAATACTCCTACACAGTTGTTTCTTTCATGGCCTATTCCAGCATATCACATCGTTTTTTTTAACAGTCCTGGTCCTGTGTTTCCGCTTTTTCCCCGTTTTATTTTTTTTATCGTGGGTAGTTTTATTAATATTTTCTCTCTCAAACATACTTAGTTCAGGCTTTCGACACACCACACCATGGTGTGGCCGTGAGTCACTGCTTAGTTGACATGGTGAAAAAACAGCAAATGAACTGCTGGGAGTGTTAATTCAGTCCAATACGTATGGGGGGAAAAGATATGCTGGAATATATCTGTGGGAAAGTGAGTGGACTCTTAGCATGGTGGTCATAAAATGCCATTGCACACCACAATCTGGCTACCATCATGGATTCTGGGTCACGCTGCTTTTGGCCACTTAGTGTTTGGCAGTATAACCGTAATACATGTATGTATATAAATCTCTCTCTCTCAATTTAGCGAACCAGGTATTGTAATCCCAAGCAGAAGTTTCCATTTTCCATCTTATCTTGCAGTGGAAAGCTGGATACGCTCAGTGAATGCTCTGCAGTTCCTATAATAATACCAAAGAACACAAGCACAGTAACTGGACAGAACCAAGATTAATGAATGTATTTTTCTTTCAGGACCAATGTTTTCCTATTGCTGTTATACATCTTGTCTGTGGGAATCACTGCACTGCATCGTGGAAGTGCACCGCAATTATATACAGGCAGTTACACAAAGTGCAAAAGGTCTTGGCCGGGTTCTTAGCACATCGTCCACGTGCTCTACTCATTGTAAGAGCCCACACATACGGTAAACATATACCCAAACTTGGGCTGTATTCAATATTCAAAGGGACCAGCAATTAGATCTTACAGAGTCTGCTTTTACAGAAATACCTAGTGGAATATGAGATGGATAAGCTACAGTGATGTCTTCGCAAAAACTGTATCGGGGAACACGCTAGTGTGTAAACTGTATTGCAATCCAGAATTAACAAGCTAACTTTTGGTAAGTGCCCATTAGATAGGTAACTATCTAGGTGACTTGCCCAGTGCCATTAACAATAGTTAATGATTATATGTGTG
This sequence comes from Ascaphus truei, assembly GCA_036426205.1. Classification (NCBI taxonomy): domain Eukaryota; kingdom Metazoa; phylum Chordata; class Amphibia; order Anura; family Ascaphidae; genus Ascaphus; species Ascaphus truei. Next base: position 4,844 of record WSYH01009936.1, on the reverse strand, counting down.
TGTGGTTTAACTTGGTGCCACAGGTGCTTGCAAAGAAATGCCATCTCATGTAACACAGAGCCTAATGCTTACGGTGTCAAACGGTCTAGCGGCAAAACAAAAGTGATTGTTGTGATCTTGTAGCTATCAAATTACCCTAATCCCTTAACTTGTTGCTCTGAAGAGAAGTACTCCTGAGACTCAGAGTGGCAGAAGACCCATGTGTGCTGGCTCCTCTAGCCTATAGGCTTAATGCTTTATCACTAAAATGACGAAGCTCCTGCCTTAAGTAATGCTAGTCTGTCTTCATACACGGTATGCCATAGCAAGCTCGCAACTAACACTGCATGTTCCAAGAGACTCCAAATGCCATCTCTGTAAAATGACATTATCCGTGACATCACTAATACGAAATGTACATGTAATTCAAAATCATTTTAAAGTATCCTTCACTGCTCCCCCTGTCAGGTGGAAACCCAGTAACTTGAAGTTGCCTGTAAAGGACCTGCTACATTGTATACGTTATTTGATCTTTGGCTTTAATGAACGTTTCTTTGCCATTATTTCATATACAGGTATTCAGCCATCAGCTACTGTACATCACAGTTCCACCAAAGGGAGATTTTTTTTCTTTTCATTTTAAAAGTCACTTATAGTAATCGGTTTCTAGTGAACCATTGGTGGTGTCGTGAAATTTCAAGGCAGTAAATGTAACCCCAAAAATTCCATACTGAAGGAAAAAAACCCAAATAGGTTGACATGATATTTTTATCAGTTAAATCAGTGTTTTTCAACAGGGTTTCCTAGAAACCTTGGGTTCCGCGGGCGTCCCTGAAGGGTTCCCTGTAATTTTCAGGACATTTGAAAATTGTACCAAATACAGAAGAATTTACAATGCATCCGATCTCAGACGCGCTATTAGCGAGGGTTGGATTCCCCAGAATTTCAAAATATAATTATAAGGTTCCTTAACCAAAAAAAAGGTTGAAAAACACTGGTCTAAATAATGTTTAAAAAGCAAAGCTCAAAAAAAGGACGCTCCAGAATACCCCTTTAGAAAAGCAAAGTACTGTATGTCGACGAGTTTTATGTTTTTGAAGTCTCACCAATTTGCTGTTCCACCCCCCCTGCCGCCTCCTCCCCTTTTTTGATTTCTGAATCCAACCCCCACCCCCCATCCCGATTACCCACTTAACCATGTTGTAGTTCTGTATATTTTTGCATTACTACTCAATAAAAATTCTACGTTAAAAAAAAAAAAAAACTCAAGACTGACATATGATTCAGGTCACCTGCCCACTAACCGGTCTGCTTTAAAACTTAGGTGGGTAAATGTGTATTGTCTGAAGCGGCAATCCGGGGCGTTTTTGACCGAAAATCCCTAGTGATGTCAAAGAGGGTTTTCTTCTGAAAACAGTCTGAACGGCCACTTTGGACAATCTAGAAACACACACACACACACACACACACACACACACACATATATATACATACATACATACATACATACATGTATGTATGTATGTATGTACATACATACAGTGTGTGTGTGTGTACAGAGCTCGAAAATGTTTACATTCTTGCACCAGTCCTCTATGGCAGACTAATCCACCACTGGTGCCAACACAGGAAAGATTGCAGCTGCTGCAGAAGAACTTTCGCCAGGGCACAGCTGTTGACTGCTCTGCTTCACGGAGTTGAGCCCCACAATATCTTGCATTACATATGCAATTGCCTCTAGCTTCAATGTCACTCTACATTGTTTCTTTGCTGGTAAAGGCTAGCTCCCCCTCCCACAAATCTGTTTTATTTGATAATCGCAAGTTTGCAAACATTCTCTTAGTTTGTCAGATCCAAGAAAGGTAGGGTATACGTGAAATGGATGTAGTGTATTTGGGGCCTAGAGCAGATATAATAAAGCCATAGCAGACGATGGAAGTAAATAAAAAGGAATTCTTTATGGCTATAAAATTGGAAAATCTCTATCTCCATCATCATAATCTTCTGCTCTTGCAGATCCAATATCAGATGAAGGCCTCCCCAATTATATTTCAGATACTGCGGCACCAAGCCTCTTTTCCCCATGTTCCTCCAGTAAATGTTCTGATTTCATCCTCCCGTCTTTCTTTTGGTTGTCATCTCGCGCTTTTATTCTGTCAAACCACTTGAGTATCATTTTTGTCCAACACACTGCCATTTTAATTTTTCACCCTTGCGGTTATGTCAGACTTTTTTGTTTTGAACCCATTCATTCTTTTTACTATCTCTTCAGGTAATACCCAACATACATCTCTCCATACTTTTTTGTTTTGTCTGAAGCTTCTGAATTATCTTCACATTTAGGGCCCAAATTTCACTTCCATACCCGAGCAACTTTGCAGACTTGACACATTTGTTGAACATCATTTTGGTCATGCTGAGATTCATAGGGAAGCCCACAGTTTTACTTTAGCAATTTCTCCAATTTGTTGCTGGAGGTCTTCTGGCAAAAATAATGTCATTTGCAAAATGTAGGCAACTCAAATATTCACTGTTAATTTTATTCCTTTTTCTTTCCAATATAATGTCTCGAACAATTCTTCATGTTGCTGTGAAAAGCTTTGGTGACATGGTGTCTCCCTGTCGCACTCCCTTTGCTGATCCTTAGGCTGCGGCCCCGCTAGCGCAGAGCGGGCGGCGCTTGCCGTGGTTACATAGATATTTGTAAGTCCCTGCTCACGCGGTGCGCTCGTGCGCGGGCACACGCACGGTGCTTAGATAAAGCAAAAAAATCTTGCTTTCTAGCGCGATCAACTACCTGCAACGCCCCGCGCGCGCGTAAATGCAAGGACACCCGGCGCTCATTCTTGGAGCACTCTCCAAGCATGAGCGCACTCAGCGCCAGCGGGGACTCAGCCTTATTTTACTTGTATCTTCATGTATATAATCTAATGGTTGATGTGGCATTCTCATAAACGTTCTTTATAATATCAATGTACACTTCAACATTTTGTCTTAATGCGTCTAGGACCGCTGAGGTGATAGAATCAAATGCTTTTTCGTAATCTACAAATCCTAATCCGAGTGGTAGATCGTATTCATTACTCCAGGAAATCACCTCTTGTACATCTTGGATGTGGTCCATTGTGTTTTATCCACTGCAAACTCCTTTATGCTTTCTAGGCTGGGCAAAGTCCAGAGTCTGCTGTAGCCGATTAGAGTGAGTATCATTGGAAAAAATCTTCCAAATTATTGGAATTAGACTGATCTGTATTTCTTGGGGTCTACTTTGTCTCCTTTCTTGTGGATGATGAGAAGTAAGGCCTTACTCTGGAATTTTCATCTTCAGGCTCAATTGTAAAGCGTTTTTCAAGCTTCTCCAGCTTCTTTCAAGGTTTTAGTTGTGAGACCAGAGATGAAAAGAACCCCTATATAGCACTCTGTCACTTGGTGAGATGATGATGAAATTAAAACATGATATTATTAAGAACTCATTAAAACAATGGGGTTTAAAACAAGAATTAAATAGATTGCAAGTGCTGTGTTGACTCTAAGGGTATAGTGAGCCCTAAAGAGAATAGTAGGTAATCAGTGTTGATGACCAGTGCTATGTAGACTCACTGGCCCTAGTGACACTTGTATAAAGTCATCTCCTAGGGAATAGTAATATGAGGGAAGAATGGTAATGAGTCTTAAATGTAATGCCACAGTATAATAAGTACTGGTAGGTGCACCAAAACCAGAGAACCTTGCACAAGGCTGATATGTAATCCAGCCAGGTGCCCAGATTGTGGTTGTGCACCACTCCTGACCACGGACGTGGTAATAGTGATGTGTACGTGTACGTGAGTGTAAATAGCACAAAATGTCGTGTCAGCTGAAGATCTGAGGTGTGCAGATGTATGGCTGACACCAGTGCTTAAAGGGTTAAAATACTGTTTGACAATGAGACGCTGCTGAGACTCCTAAATGGTCAAATAAGGGAATCTCAGCTAGGTAATGCACTATGTAGGATCAATAACAGGTTGTCCAGTGACTTGAACCTGAACCTACTGTAATCAGTGTACAGACATACCCTGCATTAACGTACGCAATGGGACCGGAGCGTGTATGTAAAGCGAAAATGTACTTAAAGTGAAGCACTGCCTGTTTCCTACTTATCGATGCATGTACTGTACTGCAATCGTCATATACGTGCATAACTGATGTAAATAACGCATGTGTAACAGGCTCTATATTCTCCCCGCTTGCGCACAGCTTCGGTACAGGTAGGGAGCCGGTAATGCTGTTCAGGACGTGCTGACAGGCGCATGCGTGAGCTGCTGTTTACATATTGGGCGATATGTCCTTACTCGCGAGTGTACTTAAAGTGAGTGTCCTTAAACCGGGGTATTGCCTGTATTACCTCTCCATTTAATATAGTGTGCTGGCACCTCAGAATCTATGAAGTGTTGGAATGACGCCTCACATCTATTGAAAGTATTAGATCTCCCTAAGTACACTATTATATAGTGGGATAGTAGGTAAGTAGCTGGGGTATGTTGTCCCTTTTAGTGTAAAAGTACGTTGCCAGTTGGTTAAAATAAATTCCCTCTTAGAGGGCTTCCTTAGACCGTCGGGTCTGTCTGGAGCATTTAACTGTGCAGGAGCTGAGCCACGCTGTCTTTTCCTGCTGAAATTCAGATTGTTCAGTGTGTTCAAGGTTTTGGTTGCAATTCCATCTCCGCCCCTGCCCTCCAGGGAGTGCTCTCTCGGAGCTCGCTGTGTGTCTTGAGCTCGCTCGCCCGCTCTCTGTTTTTTTGCTCGCTCTGTGTGTCGCTTGTTCTGTGTGTCGCTTGTTCTGTGTGTCGCTTGCTCTGTGTGTCGCTTGCTCTGTGTGTCGCTTG
>WSYH01009935.1:0-24547 GCA_036426205.1 Ascaphus truei | reverse complement strand
TTCATCTATGACCTACATATATCCTCTACTGTATCTACCTATATCCATCTACGTAGTATCAGCTACTGCATCTTAACTCCCCATAGCCATCCTACTGTATTCTACTATAGGCTCACTACAAGGCTCACTCCCCCTACCTCTCATCCATCTAAGCGTCCACCTCTACTCTATCCATCCCTGTCTGTATCATCTACTGTGGTACCTACATATATCAATCTACTGTAATCTACCATATCCATCTACTTTATGTACATCATCTACTGCATCGACCTATATCCATCTACTGTATTACCTATATCATCTACGGTATCTACCTATATCCATATACTGTACTATCATTCTACTCAATCTACCTATATCCATCTGAATGTATCGATCTATATCCATCTAGGTACTACCTATTCCATCTATGTACTACCTATATCCATCTACTGTTTTAGTATTACCGAATCCATCTACTGTATCTACATTACTGGAGCTACCTATATCCATCGACTGTATCTACCTATATCCATCTACTGTATCGACTATTATCCATCTACGTGTATCACCTATATTATCTCTGTCGGTATAATTACTGTAACATACCTTATCATCTACTGATGTATATTTAATGCACCTACCATATCCATTCTAGCTATCTACCTATATCCATCTTACGGTACTACATATATCCATCTACTGTATGTATGCATCTACTGTCCACCTATATCCATCTACTGTATCTACTATCATCTCACTGTATACATATCATGACTGTATCTACCTATATCCATCTATGATGTTATGTACCATAATCATACTGTATCTACATATCCATCTACGTGATCATCTAATATAGACATCTATATACCTGATCAACTACCTATATCCATCTACTTGATCTCAGTATTTTCATCTACGTATCTCACCTACTTAAGATCTACTTTACCTATAGCCAATCTACTGTTTATCATTCCATCTACTGGTAGCACCTATATCCATACTAGGTGATCACTCTAGGACCTCCATATCTTACTGTATCTACACATATCATCTACTGTTACAATACTTACTCTATATCCATTACTGTATCTCTTATCATCTACTGACTACTATATCCATCTACTGTATCAATCTGATTGTAGATCTATTCATCTAGGTATGCATCATCTACTGTACTCTACCTAGATATCCATCTATAGGGATGTACATTACTGTTACCTACCATAATCCTCTGTATCTACGTATATCCATCTACTGTACCTACTTATCCATCTACTTGATCTATGTACCATATCCATCTACTGTACTACATATCCATATCAGATATTCATTATGGATATATCACTACATCTATCGTATCTACATCTAGTAGCCTACCTATATCCAATCTGGGAGCATAGTACTGGGCCAGTACATATGATCCTGCGATGAATGACCCTATATCACTCATCTCATAGTATACTACGCTATGTCCATATACTTGTGACAACCATATATCCATCTACTGTATCTACTATATCATCTACTGTTCATATACCATTACTGTATTACTATATATCTACTGTATCTACCCATATCACTACTATCATTCCATCATACTGTATCTATCATCTACTGCAATCCTACGTATCCATCTACTGCTACTACTATATCTCTAAGACCTATCGCTAGTATCCTTATATATGTCATTGGGCTTTATATCCTCTTCCAATCCGGTCTACCTATACCATCTATGATTACTATATCCCATCTACTGTTATCAACATCTCAGATATACATTAATAGACTACTTATCTCAAGTATGACAGTATCTTACATATATCCATCTACTGATTACTACGATCATACTGTACTACCTATATAAACAATGTATGATATCACTTACCTACCTTATCAGTCTACTACTATACAATCCATCTATGTAGTGATCATCTACTTGTACTACCTATACCATCTACTGTATGTATTCTAATGTATCACTACATATCTCTATGTATTACCTTATCATCGACTGTTTACTAGATACTACATGATTCATCCTAAGGACCTCGTACATATGTCACCGGCTAACTATAACCCTATATCCTTACTGTCTCTACTATCATCCACGGTATGATGACCCTATTATACATCTATGGTATTGACCTATATCAAGCTACTGTATATACTACCATTACGGTACTAGTAATTAGTATATCAATCTTACTGGACTATTCATACTCATCTACATAGTATCTTACCTACTATCCATCACTGTATTCATATCAGTCTACTGATTACCTATATCCTCTACGTATATCACCATATCATCTACGTATCTACCTATTCCATCGTAATGATATCTACCATTATCCATCTACTGTATCTACCTATATCCACTTATGGTTCACCTATATACCTCTACGTATACCTATATTATCTGTATGTATCATCTAATGTATCCCTAACTGTCCTTATTATACCTAATCCATACTGTACTTACATTATGTATTAAATCTACTGTACCTACTACCTAAGATCATTCTACTGATGTATCATCTACTCGTAACACTCACTATAGCCATAGTACGTACTAGAATCTACATCGAATGATATCATACCGGGGTAACATGAGTAACCTGACACTATAATCGAATTAATAACTCATTAACGGATATTGACCTAGAGTCATCCTAGTATAGATATACATCTACGTATAAATCTCAATTCTACTGTATTCATAATCTACTGCTACTATCCTATCTTACTATATTGCTACCATATATACTGTATCTACTGTATCGATCTCTACTGTATCTACATATATCCATATACTGTAATTACCTATATCCATCCTACGTATACCTACATGCTACCTGGATGATCTCTACTGTACTACCATAGCACGTATCTACCTATATCCATCTACTGGTATTATCCATCTACTTATCATCCTAATCTCTACTCTACTGTATATCCATCTACATGCATCTACCTATATCCATCTACTGTATCTACCTATCCATCTAACGTAGAATTACGCTACCTACTTATCCATCTACTGTATGTATCATCTATGTACCTACCGTATCCACTCATCTACATGTACTACCACCTATATCCATATGTATCTACGTAATATCCACTCTGTAATAATACTCCATTACTGTATGTATAATACTAGGTACTACCTATATCCATACTACGGTATCTATCATCTACTGTACTAATATCTACTGATATCACCTATATCCATCTACTGTATGTATCATCTACTGCTACATAAGAAACAGAGAGGCCGCCACTGATAATACCCAGTAGGCCTAGAGGTGCACACTGCGCGTATGTCCATCTCTATATCTAACTATTCCATACTGTATTATCATCTACTGCTTCTATCTACTCTCATACCCTGATTCCATAGACTGTATCGTATCCTCTGCGGTACCATACGTCTACTAGATCCATTACGTATGTATCTAACTACTGTACTCCTATATCCATCTGTCATCTACCTATATCATCATCTGATGTTATCTGTACCTCTATTCCAGCACTGTATCATTTACTGTTTACCTATAATCCATCTACTTACCACCTATATCCATCTACTGCTCTACCTATATCAATCTATGTATCCTACTACCTATATCCATCTACTGATCTGCATATACGTATTATATCATATACTGTATACAATACTCTATGTCATCTACATGTATTACATTACTGTACCTACAATATCATCTACTGTATCTACCTATATCCATCTACGTACCTACTATCATCACGTGTCATTCTTACCTACTATATCCATTTACGTATCTACCTATATCCATCCTACTGTGTGATCTAATGTATCTCCTATATCCATCTACGTTGTCATGTCCTACATATCATCTATGTACTCTTACCTCTACTGTATACCTTATCCACTAATTATCCAATCCTCACTGCTCTAACTCTACTTATATACCTTGATCTCTTACTGTATCTACTATATCTCATCTACTGTAATCTACCTTACTCATTCTACGTATCTACCTATACATCTAATACGTATCATACAATCCTTAGTATCTACCATTATCATATCTGATCACTACATATATCATCTACTGTATCTACCTATAGGTCATCTACTTGATATCTACTATCCGATCTACTGTAGCGATAGACCATAGCGACTTACCTAATCATATACTGTTTACCTATATCCATCTACGGTATCTACTCATACCAATGCGACCGGTATAGACTATATCCATCTATGTATCTACCTATATCCATCTACTGTTCTATATCTACCATATCCATCACGGATTCTACCTATATTATCTACTGAATACTTATAGCAATATAATGTTCTACCTATATCCATCTACTGTACCTACCTATATCCATCTACTGTATCTACCTTATATTATCTACTGCATCTACCAATATCCATCTACTGTATCTACCATATCCATCTACTGTATCTCACCTCATACAGATCCTGTATATCTCCTATATACATTCTACTTAGTATCACTACGTATCGACCTAAATCATCTACTGTACTATATCTACTGTATCTATCATTAGTATTCATATACTTATCTAACTATATATCTACTGTATGATCTACTGTATATCAATCTACTGTATCTACCTATGTATCTCAATCTACATGACTATCATATACTATCTGACTTATATACATACGTATCATCTACTGTATCTACATGGAATGTATCTATATATTACGTACTATCATCTACTGTATCATAACTATGATACATCTACTGTATCCTACCTATATCAATCGACGTAGTACCGATATAGCCAGCCTACTGTATCTACCTATATCCACCTACTGTATCTACCTAGATACATCTAACGGGATTATCACGATACTTACAGATATTATCACCACCCATCTATGCACGGTATCCACGGCCCCTCTAGCACCGCCATGGATGTGAACCAGGAGACCCTTAACCCAGAACAGGAGGGTGTCCTCCCCTTCCCGCAGATCGCTTCCTGGGAACGACCACGATCTGATTAAAGCTGGAAACAAACTACTTTACGGGCAGACGAACTCCTGGAGTGCCAGACCTATGAAGTAGTGATTACATCTTGCACCACCCAAAGGGTGAGACTTGGCAGGGGATTTGATTTCCTCGGGCTGCTCCCTTTTCTGTTGATGTCACGTGTGATGTCACTGTGGTGATCAGCGAGTGCGGGATAAGACAGAGTCCCCCCATCTCTTATCTTTATTGCTCTCTGATAGTGGGGAAGAAAACATTCCATTGAGTGGCCCCTGAGGCAGGGGACTTCGGTACTTGTTTAGAATTAATAAAGAAAATGAAGCCCCCAGGTTTAATACAAATCTAATTTTTCAAGAAAGAGGGCACTTGCCCTAGAGGGTTGCTACTGGCCAGGTGACATCATCGATACCATAACAAATGCTCATTTGGAGACCAACCAATCCAAATAAACATATATGCGCTTTAGTCACTGAACTTTCTGAAATGGATCTCTCTGATTGGCTAAGGCTGTTCTTGTGGAACATTCCTATAGGTTTTTAAATGTTGAGGACATGAGATTTTGGTTAGAGAAAGCATGAGAGTCTCGCTACCTAACTTTGACTCGCTTGAGCTGAGGGAAATCTGAGCAGGAGAGAACCGATACAAAAAGATAGATCAAACATTCACCGTGTATATGAAAGAGTTTTGATAAATATTATGTTGTCCAGTTTGTCTTTAGCCTTATTATATATTACAAGGGTCTTATCAAAGATACCAATGCTATACCAAGGCAGTCGGTATTACAATACATAATAATAGTAACTGTGTGCAAGCCATGGGGATGTTAATGGATACATGTTGTGCCCCAGTTTGATGTGGGGGATGATATATAGCGCAACATGTTTGTTTTCAGACTGATGAATTCTCACAGATTTGGAGTCAGATCCAAGATGTTAGCCATGAGCAGACTGTCATTGAGTCTATGATGTTATCACGAGCAGACTGTCATTGAGTCTCACTGATTGTTAGCAGCGAGCAGACTGTACATTGAGTCTCACTGATTGTTAGCAGAGGCAGATGCTCTGAGTCTCACTGATTGTTGCCACGAGCAGACTGTTAATTGGTTCCACTGATGTGTTAGCACGAGCAGATGTCAGTGAGTCTCACTGATGTTGGCACGAGCAGACTGTCATAGTCTACTGGATTGTTGGCAGAGCAGCCCGACTGTCATTGAGTCTCATGAGTTTGGCCCCCAACGAGCAGACTGTATTGAGTCTCAATGCTTGTTGGGACGAGCAGACGTCATGACGTCTCACTGATGTGTTGGCAAGAGCAGACTGTCATTGAGTCTCACGTGATGTTGGCAAGCAGAAGAACGTCCATTGAAGTGGTCTCACTGATGGTTGGCACGAGAGAATGTCATTGAGTCTCACTGCTGTTGCCGGCAGACATGTCTTTGATCTCACTGATTGTTGGCGAGCAGACTGTCATTGAGTCTCACTGATTGTGTGGCTACGAGGCAGGGATGTTTGAGGTTCTCACTGATGTTGGCACGAGCAGACTGTCATTGAGCTCATGATTGTTGGCCTTGAGCAACGCATCGAACGTGTAGCATGAGCCGACGATTGTAGTCACGTTGAGCCACGACAGACTGTCATTGAGCGCTCACTGTTGTTTAGCCTACGAGACAGGACTGTCATTGAGTTTGAGTCTCACTGATTGTGCCATGAGCAGACTGTCATTGAGTCTCACTGATTGTTGGCAATGAGAAGGACTGTCATTTGAGTATCCCTGATTGTTAGCAGAGCAGACTGTCATTGAGTCCATGATGTTAGCACGAGCAGAAGTCTAGTTCACGATTACGGCGGGATGTTGGCTCACTGAAGGTGTTGGCACGAGCAGACTGTCATGTGTCTCACTGAAATTAAAAATGACCACTTTTCCCAATACAATGCCAGTTGTTGGTCCAGAACTTCTAAACGTCACTGATTGAGTACCTGGCGCTGTGATATGGACATCTCATTTATGGGGATTGAAACCCTTTAATGCACTTCAATTGTTTGAAGCCGCTGCTCCGAAGTCTTATCAATTAAGAGGTTTACCCGATAGCTGCATCATTTAAACAGATCTACAGACGCCCCCTGGCGGTGATCATTATCAAAAAAATGGATGGACTTTTAACCGGAAGAGTGGATTAGGAAATGACAAGTAATCGTCTTCGTATACAGGCTGTGCTGCTGTCTGTTAAGCCACAGCTGTGGGATGCCGCTGCTACTGATACAGGTGACAAGGGAGATTTAGCATTAAGGACAAATACAACCGGCATTGAGTGGTTGTTGTGGGTTGTGCCTGGTGTGTGGGCTTGTGCTGGTGTGATGTGTGGGTCCTGTGCTTGTGTGTGTGTGCCTGTGTGTGTTGTGGGGTGTGCCTGTGCTGTGTGTGTGTGTGTGATGTGTGTGTGTGCCTGTGTGTGTGTGGTGTGTAGTGTTTGTGCCTGTGTGTGTGTGTGCCTGTGTGTGTGTGCGCGGCTTGTGTATGTGTTGCAGGGTCTCCCAATTCCAAATATAAGAGATGGGGGGGGGGGGGGAGAATGAATTAATGAGTAATGTGCCAATGTGTATATGTGTCATCTGCATGGCTGCTGGGGTTCACCAAATAGAGGATACAGAGAGATTTTCTGTGGCATTGGGGTTTTATGGCTTGCTGAAGCAACCGACATGTCAGCCATCATGGTGTCCCCCATACAAGTATTTTGTCCTGTGAATACCAGGGGAAGAGGCAGGGAAGTTGGACGGTAGTGAGTGAGGAGAGAGAGAGGGCGGGAGGGATGGAGAGAGAGAGGGGAGGTGTAGAGAGACGGGGGAGAGTGAGAGAAAGAGGCGGGGGAGTGAGGATGGGCGAGAGACGTGAGTTAGGGAGAGGAGCGAGATGGGGCAAGGAGAACTCACGGACTGCCGGAAAGGGTGGTGGGGGTAAAGGGTAACGCACAGTGTTAGAGAGAGGGGGAGGGTGGACGAGAGGGTGGCGGAAAGAGGAGGCGGGGAGAGTGACTCAGAGAGGGGGGGAGAGTGTAGTTAGTGAGAGTGAGAGAGATGGGGCGGGAGGAACCAACAGGACTGCCGAAAGGTGGTGGGGGTGAAGTCTGTTAGGGAGAGGGACCACTTTCTCCTTGTTAAACTGTTCATATTCTCATGAGGAGCATTATAACTCACTTCGTGTTATGCAAATGGGATTGAGTGTTCTTTGATGCCTCATTTTCCATGCTGATGAGTAAGGGGCAGACACAATGTTATCCCAGCAACACGTTTCTATTATAGGTAGGCTGAATTAAGTAAAGATTGTGTTGGTATTAAAGGTCCGATTACGGGGGAATATGCAGCAGAAGAGACTTCATTTCATGGCAATGCACACAAGGGAAATGTTGGCACTGCAGGATAGGTCGCTGCTTCTGACACACATGTACCAACTCCTTGCCGGGCTCCGAAGGCGCGGTTTATTCGAGGGTGCTGGTTATTATGAGCAGGCGGGTGTTCAGTGGCTTCATATTACTCTCAGTGGGGATGGCGACCATGCTGCTTTTGAGGTAAGCAGAAGTAGTAAGAAAGGGAGCCAGGGGAACTTTTATCAGGCAAACGATTTTTCTTTATTGACATATTAATCATTACACTCTCCTCCCTGGGGCCTCAGGCAGTCATCCCAGGGAGGCACAGGGTTGTCAACCCATTCATATTGGATACTTTACAAGTCCCTTGCAAATGGATCCGAGGGTTGCCAGCGCCACAAGGCCGTTTTAAAGAGCTGCACTGCTCCTCGATGATGTACGTCCTGCTCACATGTGCCATGATCGTGTATTGTATTCCTACCTTGGATGCAATGGTGCTGATAGGACCTCTCTGTTGGAAGTCCTTTGTGACACTATGGGGCGTTCTATTCAAGGAGTCCCTTGGCATAGGTGTCACGCACAGTCCCTATGGAGGGTAGGACACCGCCTTACCCATACTATGTGGCCTTGTTAAATAAGGGAGACATTCCCTTGACTGTAAAATAACCAAAAGTGTGACCACTCATCACAAAATTTAGTTGTACATTTAATGTAGAAAATGATATACAGGGAGGCTCCTCTCACGGTTCCTACGGGAGCTACAGGGCCTAAGAAGAGCTTCGTAGCTCTCATATATACCTTTCTGTGAGGTGTCAACACCCTAGATAGAGACAGAGGGATTGGTCGGTTGTATGAACCATGGTGACAGGCTAAACACTTCCGAAGCGGCGTGAGCGGGTCTAGATCCCTGCCTAGTCACTCTGCAACAACTTCATGCAAGTTTAACCCATTGGGGCCCGATGAACCCCTAAATGCATTAAAGTAATCCAAGAGGTGTTTGAAACAATAGTGTCGATTACCAGTAAAAATTAAGGGGGTCTATAAATCCCACAGATATTATTAAAAATAGAAAACATATCACTTGTGGACAATTACATGTAATCTTGGTGCAATCAATAGTTCTTATAGATAATAAACTAGAAGAAAACCAAATTACACTCCCACCAAAAAAATGCAGAAGAAAAACAATGAAAAATCTGAAAATTAGGGTCAGTTCGGACTAACTAAAGAGTCCAGAAACTCTCCTATAATATAGAACAGACCAGACGCCAGTCTACGAATTCAAATGGATCAAGGAACTTTTATTTATTCTTAATCCATCACGGTTTGTGAAAACAATCCCAAAGATGTTTTTACCAAAAACAATCAAATGCTAAAAAACACGGACGAAAAGAACCCCAAGTTACTGTAGGAGAGCATACCTGGCGGGACGCTGGGTATATCTTCCCATATCCCATTTTCCAGCATATCCCCATGATCATTCCTATGTTCCCCATTATCCCCAGCGTCCCCCATGATACTCCATCGTTCCGCATTTTCCCAAGGCGTCACCTCATGACTTCCAATCGTGTCCCCATTGTCGCACCCATGATCTTCCCATCGTTCCCCATTTCCCCAGCGTCCCACATGAATCTTCAGCGTTCCCATTTCACACAGCAATCCCCCATGATCTTCCATGTTCCCCATTTTCACCAGCGTCCTTCATGCATAAACAGTGACATACAGGTGAGGAACAGACATGCACAGACAGGTACAGAGAGTGGTAGTGAGGCCCCGATCCTGAGACCCTACACTCTATAGGGAATGAGGGACAAGTTGAAGCCAGAGGTAACCTGGCTGTCATGGTAGGGTTGGTGGGAGTCAGGTTGGGAAAGATGGTGGCAAGTATGAAAGACTGAACCATGGAAGTGGGGGTGGGTGTGGGGGGGGGGGTATTCATAGTGTGAGATTGGTCCAGGCCCAGCTTGTCCCAATGGGGTTGGAGGGGGAGGGGGAGTGGATTGTTAGCGTAGTATGGCGAGTCGGCTCATTTGAAAAAAGGGAGTTTTCAGGAGTTTATTAGAGGCCACACACGATGTAGCATGGGATTTACATTTTCCCCTAGTAAACACACATATCTCGTATAACTCAGAATAGAACCGGATGATTCAGTGGCAGTGTAGTACAAAATACCCCAACATACGCACACAGAGGGGACATAAAACTGCTACATTGTATATTTTTTATGCTACTTTTATTTCCTAGAGAAACCACAATCAGGAGACTGTGCTATACCGGACTTCCCTGAGCCTGAGGACATGTTCTGCGACAGTACAGGAATTTCTTTCTAAATTCCTCCTCCTGGATTGTTGCCCCTCTCATTACATTACGATCACGTACAGCCGCTGGCCAAGAAGCTGTGGATGAGGAATGCCATTGGGGGAATACACGGAGCAGTAATTACCCATCGCAAGAACAAGAAGAGGCATTAAGATGCTGGTCTCGGGCTGGGTGGTGGCGTTTTGGCTGGTCGTTGGTTTCCATTAAATTGTTGAATGTGGTCCTCCCATCTCAGCTTGGGCATCAAGACCAAATGCCACTTTAACTATTGACTCTCCCAGAGTTCGCACATGAGCAGGACCTGTTATAACACCATCTTATGCACTGTGGCTGAACGAGAGCTTCCGCTGGAGCTTAAGTCTTGCTAGATCATGTGCCAGAAACACCACTCCAGGACAATGTTTCCACCGGTATCTTGCCTACCGAGAAGCCTGGGAGGAGCAGGCCAGCTGTCAAGGAAGGTCCATCCTCACAAAGAGTCAGGTCACACCACCCAACGTGCAGACAGTTAACACTGACCCGTAAAATACTGGGGTGGTGAATGCTCTCCGAGAACTTTAACAGGAAGGAGGTAAGTAAGACAATGTGATATGTTGGGTTTTAATGCAGGGGGGTGGCAATATCCAGTCACTCAAGGGCCACCAAGAGGTCAGGTTTTGAGGATAACCCTACTTACAGCCACAGGTGGGTCAATCTTATGTCTGAGCAAACCTTGCTGAAGAGTTATCTGAAACCCTGACTGTTGGTGGCCTTGAGGACTGGGAGGGTACCCATGGTTTTAATGGATGGCGCCCTCCACAGCAGAGGGTGTGTATCTTTCTGTACGGACATAAGTGGACATTACAGCATTTCCCTCAGAGAAAAGCACGCGGGTTTTTCTTCTATTGTAGGAGAGAGAACCAGGATAGAGTCGGCCTCCAGCGAGACCGGTCTAAAAAAAGACTGCAAATAGAGCAGTGACTTTTCTCAAGGAGATTCCCCAAAAGTGAATTAATGTGGTACATAGAACGTTTAACTTTGTGACTTGCCACTTGTCCTGAGAGGACAATCTGGAATAAAAGCTTCAGTTTTATATCTCACACGTTCAGAGGAATTGCATTGCAATAAAGATTTCATAGCAACAAGTTGTTAAAACAAAGTTGGAAATATAGCAAGTCCAATAGAGTCCAACCTTTCTAAACCTCTTACAGGTGAATCGGAGCCCGGGGGGATGGGGGGGGAGGGGGCGGCGGGGCGGGAGGCTGGGCGGGAAGGGGGTGGGGGGGGGGGGGGGAGGGGGGGTGTCGAAAACATCCATATTAACTAAGCAGCCGTCGGTGCAATGAGATGGCCTTCCAGCACTGAAAGAGTTACCTATTGGAGGTTCTCTATTGCAGGGTGCCGGTTGAACAATGGGGGAGCCAAGGATTCTGGGCGGGTGGGTGGGCGGGCGGGTGCGTTACAGAGGTCCCGACATCAAACCCAAGCATTTCAATTTAAAGCCGGTGGGGGACCGTGCGAGGCCTCTGTAACTCAACCTACCTTGGCTGCCAGCGATTGCATCGTCATGAACATGCGGGTCAACTGAGAGTTACCAGGCAACATGACAACCACATGACCCAGCTGCGTCATTTTGACGTGCAGCCAAGGTGAAGGGGGGACGCAAGCAGGGGTTGAGACAGCATGCAGCGGGGGCGCAGGGTGGGGAAGGTTTGCGCAACCTGCTCTATGCATTGCCCCCCGCTTAAACAAGAATTCTCAAAAATGGATTCAATAACTCACTGACAGTAAGTGATTGGATCAGGATTCACAACGAACACCAATGGTCATATGAAGGGCCACGTCTCAAGGAAACCCCAGTAATCTTAATAGTTTAAAATGCGTGTCCTGTTTATAGGACCAGATCAAAATCCATTGGACCCTTACATTGTTTCATTCAATGTTGTAATGTAAAAAATTATCCACAGGTTTTCCAGTGAGGAAAAAATCCGATATTTACCGCTATTACACGATATAAATGACCACATTGTGCCATCTTATAAAAAGTTTTAGAACAGAATTCTGGTTCAATATTTTCAACTCGGATAATTGCAACATTATTTAATCATTAAACAGTTTGATACCGACAGGAGCTGTCTGTATTTGTAAGTTGCTCCTCGTGCTTTTTGCAGGACATCTTGTGGCAGGGCAGTGGGTCAGGGAGATACAGATCATCCATTTTCTGCAAGCTGATAGCCAAGATAACATAACTATTGGTCAGGATAGGCCTCCGATGTGGGGTAAGAAGTGTGGGACGCGTGAGGTCGGCCCCCCCTGTCATATTAATCCCTTGCCGGCCCCCCTGCATTCCCGGATACATACCTGAATGAGGGCGTGCACGGTCGGTACCAACTACTGCGAGGTTTTTAAATCCCCGCATCAACACGAGCCAATAGGAAACTACATATTTGTTTCTTCTATATATAATAGTAATATATATATACAAATACACACACACAAATCCGTGGGTTGGTATTTAAGTACATATGAAACACTGAAGCCTTGTTTCTCGCCTCTACTAATTAGAATCTTCTTGCCATTGAAGATGTAGTTTTGGCTGCTGGTAAAGCCTGCGGTGTGTTATTCTTTTTGTTTTTTTTGTTTAATGTTACGCCCGATGGGAGAGCAAAGGGGTTAAAGGAATATAACATACTGATGATTCCACTAAGAACATTTACAGGATGGAGTTGTAGACTGGCTATTTTTCCATGTTTTGTGGCCAAAGATATAGCAGCAAACGATGTATAAGTGAGCAGCAAGCCCAGAAGTCAGGGATTATTGTGGGACTGTGATGGATTGGATGCGAATTTCTAACATCAGGGATACTGACGTTCTCTGTAGGAACAGCCTCGGGCCTCTGCCCGCCAAGAGCTTACTTTGTGCTTTTATAGCAGTGATATAAATTCACATCTCAATCTAGAGAACAGCGAGGACCTGTAAATGAGGCGGGCAGAGTACTGGATTTATTGTTCGTGCTGCCAGCCCTCTGAACCCACTCTTGCTCTTGATATTCTTGATAGTTAGGTGGGGATCGTTGCAACAAAAAGCCTACGTCTTTGGAAAATAACGGTTCCCCAGTCTGTAGATTTAATGTGTATTACATGGTTATTTGTGGGAACCCTCTCTGAATTCCGCAGGGGTTTTCAGATCTGTATTACATATTGAAAATGGCGACTGTCAGATGTATTTTCTACGTCAAATAAAATATATGAAAAATGGCGTTTTGTGTGTAGAAGTTCAGTGTTAACAATACAAACATCATTAATGTGGGTTGTAGGTATGAAGACTTGTTACCATCTACTAGATTCGATAAGACGAAAAACACCTCCTCCCCCTCTCCCCCAAACCCCCCCCCCCCCCCCCCCCACTGTTGGTCCATGGCTCACATGTTGAAATCGGGGTGCGTCTTAGAAACGATTGGATTGTATTTAAAAAATTAAAAAGTGTCTCAATAGTAACCCCCCCTTTTCACTTACCATGTTTCAGGAGAGTTTGGTACCGTTGTAAGTGGGGACGGAGGGCTTGCCAGGAGAGGTCCCACTTTGCAGATGGTTGAAGATGGACAGTGGGCGGTGTGCGGCGGGAGTTGGCGGCAGCGGAAACAGGAACAGGTTCCCAAGCCTGCAGGTGAATGAAGATAAGGAAGAAAACGGGCGTGCAAGTGGCAGTCGGCGTCAGGAGATCATAATAGCAGGAGAGCTGAGCAGGAGCCGAGCGGCATATGGAAAGGTGTGGTTGGAGCGTGTAACGGTAAAACCCGGAAGGTGAACGGTGTATGGCTTCCGGTTACAGTGTGCACCTCCCAAGTCGTTCCCCGAGGCGCTTGCTACTGCCTCAGCTCCTCATGACTATTATGAATCTCTGCCACAACCGCACACCCACCAACTGGATCCATTCTTACGTCACCTGCAGACTTGGGGACCTGGTCCTGCCCCCGCTGCATTGATACCTCCCGCCGCATCGCCGCCCGCTGTCCATCTTCAAACCATCATGCAGACGGTGGGGACCTCTCCTGCGCTGTCGCCCACGTCATTCATCCGCTTACATGGGACCTCTCTGCCGCTGTCGCCCACTTCATCATCCGGCTACATGGGACCTCTCCTGCCGCTGTCGCCCACTTCAATCATCCGACTTAAATGGCGACCTCTCTGCCGCGGTCGCCCACGTCATCATCCGCTTACATGGGACCTCTCCTGACCGCTGTCGCCATGTCTCCTGAAACATGGTAAGTGAAGTGGAAACGTAATTTTCCTCAATTGGAAGGGCACCAAAATGGTGCGTCTTACAATCAATTGGCGTCTTACAATCGAGTAAATACGGTTCAGGGTTTTGTGGATATTATATATATATAGTATTATATATATATAGTATCATTTGTTGTTTCAAATTATTTTGTCAGCATAGGAATCATGTTGATTGATACAATTTTTAAATGAAAACACAAATATTTTATTATTTTATATATTACTAGTCTTAGTAAATATGAATCATTAGTGTATATAATTTATTACATACTTTTGTATATCCTATATATTGAAACATCCCTTTTGTGTTCAAATACATTTGGGTTGTAGAACCTCTGCACTAACACTATAGTCAGACGTAAGGTTTAGGTCAAGTTGAACTTTGTGAAGTGATATTTTGACGCACTTTATACTTGGTTTGGAGCACAGAAAAACATTATTTATTCAATGCATCTGTACCACCCAGCAAAGCGTTTGGTGCGGCAAAAAAGAGAAAGCTATTTTTGATGGGGAGAAGCAAGATTGAGACATTTTCGTACCCGTACAAAGGCGCACACAAGCGTAGTGTAAAAACTCGATCCTGCTGACCACCATTTTTGCACAAAAAAGCAATTGCCAACACTTCGACATTGCCCCAGAGTGTGGCAGTCTTTTTTCTCGGCACCTGTATAATTGTTCTCACGGAAAGGGCTAGTCTTCCTGCCCTTTATCGGGAGGAATGAGCTCCATGTGGTGAAGCACCCATTGAAGGCCTCCCCACTACCTGAATGAGACTATCTTATGCCACTACAATTTCGAAACAAACTATTGGATTAAGCCAAATTTGTTTTTGGTTTTTGGATTATGAGGAAGGAAAAGCGTTATTAATAATACTAGATAATATGATTTAGATCTATATTTTTGCAAAACGTTGTTGTATGGTATGTCTGTCCAAAGGCCATTGATTTTAAGGCCAATCTGATTGGTCAGTTGGTTCTGTCATCACCCTCTGGACCAATAAGATTGGTAGGGGACACGCCCCGCCCCGCACGCCTCATGGTCACACTCACCGCCGCCACCACAGTTACCAACGTTGCCACTCCTCGGTGCCGCCACCAACCTCCACCATTAACATTCCACAACATTCCCCCCCCCACACACACAGCAAAACCCCAGCCTCTGCACCGCCTCCACGGCCAGCGGCGCACCAGCCTCAACCTTTCAACACTCACCTCATCGAAAAACAAAAGCAAACCCCAGCCTTCGGACCTGCACATGGGGACAGCGGCGAACGTCCCTCGGCGCCACGTTCTCACCTCAAACGCCCCCTCCTTGCACCTCAATTCTCGCCGCCTACTGCCAAGTAGCCGACGCCGCCGCTAGCATACAGTACTACCGCCGGGGGCAACCAGCAGCCAGGTTACCTCATCCAACCCCCCCACCCCCGCAGGCCGGGACGGGAGCCGTGGGGGCCTGCCAGCAGATTATCACCACCCCCAACCCCACCAGAGAAAGGAAAAAGCAGACGGGGGGAGGGGAACAGGAAAAAGCGAGGGGTGGCACAGGCAAAAGCAGAGGGGCAGGGCACAGGAAAGAAGAAGCCGAGGGGGGGAAGGGGGCACAGGAAAAAAGCAGAGGGGGCACACAGGGCAAACAAGCAGGGGGGGGGGCACGGGAAAAAAGAAGAGGGGGGGCACAGGAAAAAGCAGGGGGGGGTAGAAGAGGAAAAAACTGAGGGGGGGCGAGGGGGGGGAAAGGGGAGCAGAGGAAAAAGCAGATGGGGGGGAGCAGAGGAAAAACCAGAGGGGCGAGGGGAAAGGCAGGGAAAAAGCCAGATGGGGGGGGCACCAGAACAACAAACCCAAAAAGAATGACAGCACGATACGCCTGTCTGAAAACACACAAAGGCACTGACTGACGCACACCACAGGACTCGCGGCGCACACACACACTGATGCGCCAACAAACCGACTGGCTAGCGCGCGCACCGCACACACCCACGGACTGAACTCACACAACCCACTGACTGACGCACACACACACCATGACTTGAAACACACACACCACACTGACGACGAAACTCACACCACATGATGATGCGCACAACACACACAAACGACTGACTCGCGAACACACACACTGACTGACGCGCAAACCACACCCACGACTGATGCACCACACACACCCACTGACTGATGCACACCACACCCACCCACTGACTGATGCACACCATCCACACATCTGACTGACGCACACACACACACCCACTGACGACGCACACACACACACCCACTTATGGCGCACGCACACACATCACATCCACTGATTGGCGCACGCACAAACCACCCACTGACTGGCGCACACAACACGTGACGCGCCACACACACCCACTGACTGACTGAGCGCACACCCACGCCCACTGACTAATGACACCACACCACACAACCCACTGACTGTACGTCACACACACACCCCACTGACTGACTGACGTACACAAACCACCCCTGACTGGCGCACGCACACACACCCACTGACTGGCGCACACAACCCAACCCAACCCACCTGACTGACTGACAAAAACACACCCCACCAGCCAACTGAACTGCTGAACACACACCCACCTCATTATTGGACTGACACACCACACACCAACCTGATGACTGACGTGCACCACCCACTGACTGATGACGCACACACCCACACACACACACACATGACTACTGACGCGCCACCCACCAACCAAATGACTGACTGACCACCCACACCCACACGACTGGACCGCCACACACACCACACACACACTGACTGTTGCCACACACACCCCGAATGACGCACGCGCAACACACACTGAACTGGACTGACGCGAGCACACACCAAACACGCACACGCACTGCATGAAGCGTAAAGGCGGGGGGAACGGAAGCTGGAAAGGGGTCGGGGACCGGACCGGGTTAATGGGGGGGGGGACCAACTGTAAAGGGGGGGGAGCTGGATGATTGGAACGGGGGTAACACAAACAGAGCGGGGGACGACAGGGGAAAGGGATAGGGGGGTATAGAGGGGAAGAGGGGGGCGAGAGAGGGGTGGAGACAGGGGAAGGGGAGGAGAGGGGGGAAGAGAAGAGAGGAAGAAAAAGAGAGGGAGGGGGAGACAGGGAAAGAGAGAGAGAGAGAGAGGGAGAGGAGCAGGAACATTACATCCCGGCAAACGGCCGGGTCTTAGTAGTAATATATAAACATTTCTCTATTACTTTACAACCTCAATTTGGAACGTCCCTAGAAGAGGGCTTAACTGTAGTATTACTGTCAGGGTTACTGTAGCAAATGAATATACTTAATATTGAAAGAGTTAGTCATGTTCTCTGTGATCTTGTGAGACTAAGCTACAGATATACTGAAGTCAGCGGAAATTAGTGATAGCACTTACAGTAAGTCTTGGACCGTGACGTACCAAGGGAGTGGGAGGATACATAGCACCCAACAAGTGTTGTTATAATCAGGTTTCCTGGATAGCAGGGGGAGAGGGCATCATGTAAGTTAGGTAATAGGTTTGAGTTATTGTGTAGTAAGGATGGTCCTGTCACCTTTATGTTTTCAGTTACAGTTTACAGATAGAGCCCCAAAGTAAGAATGAACAGAGACTGGTTTCTCGACCAGAAGAGGAGCAGCGAGCGCTCAGCAGGGGGACGTTCAGAGTTAGAAACTCTGGAGCATAGGGGGATGGCCACCGGAGGGTCATAGTGAAGACCCAGATCTAAAAAATAGGTAATGGACGTGTTATTAGGCGGTTGGCACAGAAGTAATGGATGACTGAGCCATGGAGATAGCGGGGAACTCATTACAAACAGGTCCCCAGTAACCTACGATCGGATTTTAAAAGTATAGAGGAAGGCAAGTCATGGGGTACAGATCCCAGAGAATAGAGTGTGTGTAGGGAGAGTGAGATCTACCAATGGGAGAAGCACAGAGTAACCATGTGGTTTTCACAGTAAGTCATGAGAAGTATATGTCCTACAGTTATGCCACGGTGCCTACAGATGTACAGTGTATGTCCTACAGTCTGTCCTACAGTATGTTCCGACATGGCTGTCCTACAGTATGACAGTCTGTAGTCCGACAGTATGTCCTACAGCTGTCCTACAGGATGTACCAGTGTATGTCCTACAGTAGGGCCTACAGTCTGTCCTACAGGATGTAAAGTGTATGTCCGAGCAGTATGGTCTACAGTAATGTCCAGGTATGTATACAGATGTTTACAGTATGTAAGTGTATGGCCACAGTAGTTCTACAGTTATGTACAGTGTAGTCCTACAGTCTGTACTACAGTATGTCCTACAGATGTCCCTACAGTCTTGTATGTGGAGCATATTCAACAGATTGTGAATCGCGCTCTATGTTTAATATATAAAAACGCCTAGCGCCCTTCATTCTAGCACTCTGCATATGCCACACCCCATCTGCCTGGATCAGCACCCTGCACAGGTATCGACACTAAGCCAGTCGCAAGGACCCAGCACCTGAAGTATCAGACACTTAAGCCCAGTCTGCAATGATCCAGCACAATGCACATGAACGAGATGTGAGCTCCAGCCTGCACGGACCCAGCCCACCCTGCCAGGTACGAGACGCTGAGCCCAGCCTGCACTGACCCAGCACCCAGCACAGGTACGAGCACTGGAGCCCAGCATGCAACAGATCCAGCAACCAGCACAGTACGAGGACACTGAGCCCAGCCTGCACGGATCCAGCCCCCCAGCCACGGTACGAGATGCGAGACCAGCTGCACGGATCCAGCACCCTGCAAAGGTACGAGACGCTGAGCCCAGCCTGCACGGACCAGCACCCTGCCAACAGGTAAGAGATCGCTGAGCCAAGCCTGCATGGATCAGCCAACCAGCACAGGTACTAGATGCTGAGCCAAGCCTGCACGGATCCCAGCCACCCTGCAAGGTACGAGACGCGGAGCCCAGCCTGCCGACGAAAACCCAGCACCCAAGCACAGGTACGAGACCATGAGCCCAGCCTGCAGATCCAGCACCCAGACCACAGGGACGAGACAATGAGCCCAGCCTGCACGATCCAGCACCAGCACCGCGGTACGAATGATGCTTGAGCCAGCCTGCACGAGATACGCACCCTGAAGGTACGAAGACGCTGGCCCAGCCGGCTGCAAGGATTCCCTCAGCACCCTGCACAGGTACGAGACGCTGAGCCAATCCGTGCATGGATTCCAAGCACCAAGCACAGGTTACGAGAAGCTGAGACCAGCCTGCACGGATCCAGCACCCGGCACAGGTACGAGACGCTGAAGCCCAGCCTTCACGACCCCAGCACCTGCACAGGTATGAGCAGATGAGTCCAAAGAATGAACGGACCCAGCACCCTGCACAGGTACGAGACACTGAGCCCAGCCTGCACAGATTCCAGCCACCCTGCCAGGTATGAGAGCTGAGCCAAGCATGCACTGGATCCAGCACCCAGCACAGGTACGAGACGCTGAGGCAGCCTGCACGGACCCAGCACCCAGCACAGGTTACGAAGGCTGAGCCCAGCCTGCACAGATCCAGCACCCAGCACAGGTACGAGATCATGAGCCCAGCCTCCTGCACGAATCCAGCCCCATGCACAGGTTATGAGACACGGAAGCCCAGCTGCACAGATCCAGCAACTGCCAAAGGTATGAGACGCTGAGCCAAGCCGAGGATCCAGCGCACCCAGCCATGATACGAACGCTGACCCATCCTGCAGGACCCAGACACCCGGCCACTCAAAGGTACGAGACGCTGAAGCCCAGCTGACAGATCAAGCACAAAGGCAAAGGTATGAAGACCATGAGCCCAGCCTGCACGGACCCGAACCCAGCACGGTATGAGACGCTGAGCCCAGTTTGCAGGATCCAAGCCCCCAGCAAGGGGGAGAGACGCTGACCCCGCTGTGCACGGATCCAGACCCTGCCCAGGCGAGACGCCGGAGCCCCAGCAATCACGCACCCCAGAACCTGCACAGGTTACGAGGACGAGGAGACAAGCATGCACGGAACCCCAGCACCCAGCACAGGTACGAGACAAATGAGCCAGGCCTGCCCGACACCCAGCACACAGCACAGGACGAGACACTGCGCCCCGACGGTCCTGATCACAGAAAACGGCAACGGTATGAGGGACACTGAAAGGGGCCCAGCCTGCATGGATGCCAGCACCCAGCACAGTACGAGGACATGAGCCCAGGCCATGCACGGACCAGCACCTGGCAACAGGTAAGAGGACACTGAGCCCAGCCCCTGCAGGACCCAGCACACCGCACCAGGTACGAGACCACTCGAGACCAGCATGCACGGATCCAGCACCAAGACAGGTACGAGGGACACTGAGCCCAGCCTGCACGGATCCAGCACACTGTACAGTACGAGAGATACTGAGCCAAGCCGTTGCACGGATACAGCACCCTGCAAAGTGTGAGACGCTGAGCCCAGCATGAACGGACCCAGCACCCACACAGGTATGAGACCACTGAGCCCAGCCTGCACGGACCCAGCACCAGCAAAAAGGTACGAGACATCGGACCAAAGCCTGACAAGGCCCAGCACCCACACAGGTATGAGGCGCTGAGCACAGCTGCCTGACCGCACCCCATGCACAGGTATGAGACACTGAGCCCAGCCTGAGGAACCCAGCACACAGCACAGGTACGAGAACTGAAAGCCCCCAAGCCTGGTATCTACCTATATCATCTACTGTATCTACCTATATCCATCTACTGTTTCTACCTATATCCATCTACTGTATCTACCTATATCCATCTACTGTATCTACCTATATCATCTACTGCATCTACCCATATCCATCTACTGTATCTACCTATATCCATCTACTGTATCTATCATCTACTGCATCTACCTATATCCATCTACTGTATCTACCTATATCCATCTACTGTATGTATCATCTACTGTATCTACCTACATCCATCTACTGTATCTATCATCTACTGTATCTATCATCTACTGTATCTCATCTACTGTATCTAACTATATCATCTACTGTATCTACCTATATCCATCTACTGTATCTACCTATATCCATCTAATGTATCTATCATCTACTGTATCTACCTACATCCATCTACTGTATCTATCATCTACTGTATCTATCATCTACTGTATCTATCATCTACTGTATCTAACTATATCATCTACTGTATCTACCTATATCCATCTACTGTATCTACCTATATCCACCTACTGTATCTACCTATATCCACCTACTGTATCTACCTATATCCATCTACTGTATCTATCATCTATACTCTACAGTATTTATCCACCCTATCTATGCACGGTATCCACGGCCCCTCTAGCACCGCCACGTGATGTGACCAGGACGACCCTTAACCCAGAACAGGAGGTGTCCTCCCCTTCCCTGCAGATCGCTTCCTGGGAACGCACGATCTGATCTAAGCTGGAAACAAACTACTTTACGGGCATGACGTAACTCCTGGAGTGCCAGACCCTATGACGTAGTGATTACATCTTGCACCACCCAAAGGGTGAGACTTGGCAGGGGATTGATTTCCTCTGGCTGCTCCCTTTTCTGTGATGTCACTGTGTGATGTCACTGTGTGATCAGCGAGTGCTGATAAGACCAGAGTCCCCCCATCTCTTATCTTTATTGCTTCTCTGATAAGGGGAAAGAAAACATTTCCCCATTGAGTGGCCCCTGAGGCAGGGGAGGTACTTGTTTAGAAATTAATAAAAGAAATGAAGCCCCCAGGTTTAATACAAATCTAATTTTTCAAGAAGAGGGCACTTGCCCTAGATGGTTGCTACTGGCCAGGTGACATCATCGATCACCATTAACAACTGCTCATGGAGACCAACCAATCCAAATAACATACTGCGCTTTAGTCACTGAACTTTCTGAAATGGATCTCTCTGATTGGCTAAGGCTGTTCTTGTGGATACACTTCCTATAGGTTTTTAAATGTGATGACATGAGATTTTGGTAGAAAGCATGAGAGATCTCGCTACCTAACTTTGACTCGCTTTGAGCTGAGGGAAATCTGATCAGGAGGAACGCTATAAAAAAGATCAACTCTTCACCTGTATCTGAAAGAGTTTCTGATAAATATTTAATGTTGTCCAGTTTGTCTTTAGCCTTCATTATAATATTACAAGGGCTCTTTATCAAAGACTACCAACTGCTATACCAAGGCAGTCGGATTAAATACATAATAATAGTAACTGTTGCAAGCCATGGGGTCTTTACCTGGATACATGTTTTGCCCCAGTTTGATGCTGGGGGACTGATATATAGCGCATACATGTTGTTTTCAGACTGATGAATTCTCACAGATTTGGAGTCAGTCTCACTGATTGTTAGCATGAGCAGACTGTCATTGAGTCTCACTGATTGTTAGCAGAGGCAGATGCTCATGAGTCTCACTGATTTTGTTGGCACGAGTCAGACTGTTATTGGTCTCACTGATTGTTGCACGAGCAGATGTCATTGATTCTCACTGATGTTGGCACGAGCAGACTGTCTTGAGTCTCAGGATTGTGGGCACGAGCAGACTGTCATTGAGTCTCATGATTGGCAACGAGCCCAGACTGTCATTGAGTCTCATGTTGTGCGGCACGAGCAGACTGTCATGGTCTCACTGATGTTGGCAAGAGCAGACTGTCATTGAGTCTCACTGATTGTTGGCACGAGAAGACTGTCATTGAGTCTCAATGGTTGGCACAGGAAGACTGTCATTGAGTCTCACTGGATTGTTGCACGGCAGACTGTCATTGAGTCTCACTGATTGTTGGCACGAGCAGACTGTCATTGAGTCTCACTGATTGTTGGCACGAGCAGACTGTCATTGAGTCTCACTGATTGTTGGCATGAGCAGACTGTCATTGAGTCTCACTGATTGTTAGCATGAGCAGACTGTCATTGAGTCTCACTGATTGTTAGCACGAGCAGACTGTCATTGAGTCTCACTGATTGTTAGCACGAGCAGACTGTCATTGAGTCTCACTGATTGTTGGCACGAGCAGACTGTCATTGAGTCTCACTGATTGTTAGCACGAGCAGACTGTCATTGAGTCTCACTGATTGTTGGCACGAGCAGACTGTCATTGAGTCTCACTGATTGTTGGCACGAGCAGACTGTCATTGTGTCTCACTGATAAAAATGACCACTTTCCCAATACAATGCCAGTTGTTGGGTCCAGAACTTCTAAACGTCACTGATTTGAGTCCTGGCTGTGATTGACATCTCTTTTATGTGGGATTGAACCCTTTAATGCCTTCAATGTTTTGCAACGCGCTGCCGAAGTCTTCATCAATAAGAGGTTTACCCGATAGCTGCATCATTTAACAGCTCTACAGAAAGCCCCCTGGGTGATATTATCAAAACAATGGATGTGACTTTTTAACCGGAAGAGTGATCTAGGAAATGACAAGTAATTGTCTTCGTATACAGGCTGGCTGCTGTGCTGTAATGCACAGCTGTGAGGATGCCGCCTGCATACTGATACAGGTGACAAGGGGAGCATTAAGGACAAATACACCGGCATTGCGTGGTGTGTGTGTGTGCCTGTGTGTGTGTGCCTGTGTGTGTGTGCCTGTGTGTGTGTGTGTGCCT